>JACFYI010003456.1:78401-89174 GCA_014898755.1 Handroanthus guayacan | reverse complement strand
AAATTAACCGAACCGAAAAATTAACCGAAAATCTAAAAAATATTAACCGTTTACTGAACTAAAATTTTATTGGATAAAACGATTCCGTTAATTCGGTTTGGTTCGGTCGGTTAATCGATTTTTTTGGGTTAATGGATAATTTTGCTCACCCCTATATTCAGAGACATATTATCGAATACATTCAGAAACATATTATCAAAAGAACATATTATTCTTAAGGATATCCATTTTATCATATTCATTATTCTTAATTTAATTAAACATGCTCATGAACTTTTCGAAAACTAAATCGGTTAACTTGGCCAAGTTCTTAACTACAACCCCGTTAAGTGGGTTCAAAAACTTAATTGCTACTATAACCCGGTAGCGCAGTTCAAAAACTTAATTGCTAGTACAACCCGGTAGCTCGGTTCAGAAACTTATTTGCTACTATAACCCGGTAGTACGGTTTCGGATCGATAACTTTCCTAGTCATTCAGAGCATAAGTTTACTTAATTTTTTTTTTAATTATTATTATTATTATTATTATTATTTAAGAGATTAATTTAAGCTCCTAAGTTGATTAATCTCAATTACCACTGTGAAAGGAAATTAATCTAAGATTAACCAAAATTCCGAAATCAAACGTGTGGCAACTTAATGACTTGACTAATTGTTCAATTTACTCCTATTTGCTCATAAGCCATCCATTAATGAAGAGTTAGAAACAGTAGGGTGTCTTCTCCATGGACACGCTCCAAAGTGGCCACCATATATTAAATTCTACAACTAATTAAGGACTTAGATAAACTATCCTGTTCATTTGCTGTGGACAAAGTTATCTTTGTAGGGTGTGAATGGTATTTAGCAATGACGACGGGTGACAGATACGTACACACATATTAGAAGAGATAATTTCTTAAATCAATAAAGAATTATTTAGATTTTATCTAACGACACGTCATAATGAAGAAAACATAGAAGATATGAATCACTTACCTCTAAGCGCAAGACCCAAAAAATTTGCAATCACTATCGATCATGGACTTTCAATTGGATCTACGAATAAGAATATAAAATTAACATTAAACCTAATTGATAGAACTTAATTCCCTATTAACGATAGCCCTATAATTAAAATCCTAAATCATAAAAGGAAAAGAGGGAAGGGATTTACCTCCAGTTGCAAGCCTCAGTCTTTTAGGGTAAATATCATAATTATAGGTATATTTATAGTGGTTTTCGTCTTACCTAATTAGGGTTTGGGGCTACTTAGAATCCTAATTCTCCTAGGACTCAGCTGTTGGTGTTTGATTTTCAAATTATTATTTGAAACCCCTAAAACAGATAATGATCTAAACAAATAAATAGTGTATATATATATAATTAGTAAAAAATATTTGGGTATTACAAAAATGATCAGGCATGTATCAACAACCTTCAGATGGATAGGGATGCATTTAGTAGGCTATGTTATCGTCTCGAGCACGTGGGAAGGTTACAAAATCAGCGGTATGTTTCCATTCCTGAAAAGGTGTCAACCTTTTTGTTGATACTTGCACATCATACCAAGAATAGAATAGTGAAACACAACTTCAAGAGGTCAGACCAAACCGTTAGTAGGTATTTCACTCAGACCCTACATGCCGTCATTAAGATAAGCGGCCTTCTTCTTGTGGAGCCTGAACCAGTTGGTGAAGATTGCACGGCTGACCCTTGGAGATATTTTAAGGTATCTTACAATGTATATTTTCACATGCAAATCATTTCCATGTACCGCAATTATTGAGTTGTGACCGTGATGGATTGTATTGTATATGTTAGGGCTGTCTTAGAGCTCTAGACGGGACATACATTGAAGTCCGAGTTTCACAAAGTGAGCAAAGTCGTTATAGAAATCGAAAGGGTCATACCGCTGTAAATGTCCTTGGCGTATGTAATAGGTATATGAACTTTGTATACGTGTTAGCTGGATGGGAAGGCTCAGCTGCGGATAGTCGAGTGTTGAGAGATGCCATGCATTGACCACATGGTCTTCGCGTTCCAACCGATAAATGTTGAATGACTGATAGTTATGTATTTCTACTTCGTTATAATTTTAAATGCTAGATCTGAAATGACAACACAATGACATGAGTATTTACATTATATCAGGCAAGTATTATTTATGCGATGCTGGGTACAGTAACACCGAGGGATTCCTAGCTCCATATCGTGGCACACGATATCACCTCTAAGATTGGCGTGACGGCCCAAATACACCACAAAATACAAAAGAATACTTCAACTTGAAGCACTCCAAAGCGCGATCAGTTATTAAGAGAGCATTTGTTTTATTGAAGGGTCGATGGGCTATTCTTTGATCACCAAGTTTTTATCCAATTAAAGTGCAGAATCTCATCATTTTCGCATGTGCGTTGCTGCATAATTTCATCCGCAACTCCATGTCCCACGACCCAATAGAAGATATTGATTTAGGTCAAAACGGTGGAATAGATGATGAAAACATTGAACTTGTAGAGAGGATTGAGAGCTCAAATTATTGGAGTGGATAGAGGGATAACCTAGCAAACGAAATGTACACCGAATGGAGGGCACACTAGGAATGTTGGAATTTTTTATCAGTTGTACCTTGTCCAACTTGGATGTTAGTTATGAATGTTTAATTTCAATATGTAACAACACAAAATGCAGACTGATTTTTTGTTTTTTGTTTTTTGTTTTTTTAGTTTTGTTTTGTTTTTTTTTTTTTTAATGTTTTCCTTTTCAATGCATACGACCTCTTGTTTAAGTTGGTTGACAGTTGCAAGATCTTAAATGCTATTGACCTTTTTCTTGTTTTACCAATACGTGTGATATTTTACTTCCTTGTCTATACTTCTATGTGTTCTTGCTTCACCATTATAACTGTTTCATATTTATGCTGATGTTATAATATAGGAAAATGGAACATTTGGCCACCTCATCCCGTAGTACACGTGCGAATCACACTACTGCTCGAATACGCTTTTGGACCTCCCAAGAGAATGATGTACTAATTGATGCACTTAAGACCTTACGATCGCAGGGATGTAAATGTGACAAGTCTTTTAGGGATGGATATGTGCGTCAGCTCCAAAGAATGATAGAGAAGAGGCTTTCGTGCTACGGCCTTGAAGTTAAGCATATCAAATCAAAATTGCAGGTATGAAAGAATACGTACTCACTCATTGTTGGGATATTAGGATCAAGTGGTGGTGCAGGTACAACATGGGATTCAACTACAAGCATGATAGTGGTCGATTCTGACTCTGTATGGGATGATTACATACGGGTATGGAATACTAATTTTTCATATTGAATGGCCATTTCTTCCAGTCACTTGCTCATTTAATCAGTCTACTTGTGTGTTGAATAATATATTTTTCATCTTGACTACATATCCGTTAAAGGGTTTCATTTTTTCTCATTAGGTGAATCCACGTGCTGCATCAATTAGGGGTCAGCCCCAACCGTTGTACACGAGTTGGGTGGAGATATTTCTGTCCTACCAAGCACAAGGTTTCGGTGCATTAGATATGGGCAATGCATTGCATGACGTGTTATATGGATCCCGAGGACTCGATTTCTAAAGATCGCGAGACGATAATATTACAATCCTGAGTTCGACTAGTGCCTCGATTCCTGAAGATGTAAATGACGATGCAACATCATTATCTCCCCATCAATGGGCAATGACCAAGCGAAATCTTCGTCTTCTGCTAAAAGAAAGCGAAACCAAAGTACAATTGATGAGATAGGCTCAATGATGGGGAAGTGGATGGAGTTAACGTCAAGCACACTTGGTAACTTAGTTGACAAGATGCAACCTGTACGAAAGAAAGCTTCGTGTGAGACAGTTGTCGCCTGGGACAAGAAGGCGTTGCACGACGCTATATGCTCAATGATCGAATTATCAATAGATGAGAAGGTGCTTGCTTCGTACCGAATTATGCACAGCAAAGACGACTTTGAGTTGTTCTCAATTCTAACGGATGAGGAACTGTATCGATTTGTGCGAATATTGCTATCGAGAGATTTAAAATAGTGTAATGATATATCAAAGTAAAGGGTTTGGGCATTATTTGCATGTTAGTTGATGTGGCAACTTAAGACGAATTGTTTGTATGTTTACGTAGTGGGATGTCTGACTTTCGTCTATCTACTATCATATTAATAGCATTAGCATGTACATTACCGATTATACGTATTTAGCATAGGTACATTTAAATCGTAAATCTGTGTTAAACTTAACTACTAAGCTCTATAAGCCTAAATGAAGTTCATTTTTTAATTGTCACCAACCCAGCGTACGTAACTATAGCCAACCTTGCAAATCAGTGAAAGAATTGTTATAATTGATGGAATTTGTATTCAATCGCGATTAGTTAGTGAGTGAGGAATTGAAGTGGATAAAAATATGAATAATTAATTGACATGACTACACGTCCCCACTATACATTGTCTTCTTGCAATTGAAATCTACTTTTACCAAAGACAATACCATTGGATTGACATTTCCATGACATGAGCCTGCCGATTAGTAAATGTGGGAGGTTGAGGTTAACAATCTACTCTATATTTTAGTGGACAAATTGCTGCAAAATGCAGCTTTCTCGGATGGGGAAAAGTCAGGCTCTACTTGTGGAAGATGGAGAAAAGTACTTCAATCACGTGAATGCTCCCACAATAGCTACAAGCCATGGTGTATATAATGCGATATGGGAGTATAACCAGTTCACTTTTAGTGAATATTTCAGGTTATAGCCCCATTTAGCAAAAGTTGCACAAATAACGCGACATGGAAGAAGAATATCACAGCATATTGTCATATAATGTCAGACTAGATAGATCTGAAGACCATGTCGTCATCCTCCTAATGACGGACGTTGCAAGTCAGAGGGACGTCAGAGAAGTATTAGAAATGGAATGCGCATGTGCGGCAATTGCTCTTGATATGTCGGGGTGCTTCATAATATTCATACCACCTAGCCTAATCCACATTAGGCTAATACAGTTGCGCCGGGTTTATGTTAACTTTCGCAAATTTTTGAAGTTGCCACGTGTGGGATATAATCATTTCAGCAACGAGGTAAACACTACTGCGAACTACTTGGGAGGTGACCTCGATGGTGTATGTTTCATAATTACGTGGAATTATATATTATTTGCAATCCTTAACATAGACTAATATTTTACTTCTATCTATAGGAAACATGCATGCAAAAGAAATTTCGCTTGAATGGACTCCAAGACTATGAACTATTCCATTTCGTATTATGTAAAAAATGTGCTGCCCTTTTCCCCGAGGAGCCACATCCGATGAATCAAAACAGGGAGCTTTATCCTGACTCGTCCGATGAAGAGTAAAACGTTTACAACAATTATGTGATGGGAAAGACAAGGTATTGGCAATGGTACGTTTTATATGGCTGACGTTGTGTATGATGTTTGTACCGTGTGTAGTGGCCACCGTTGACTGCTTGGTGTAATCGGCACCTTTTTTTTCTTTTTTAATCCCCACGTTGTTTCCTTCATTATCAAGTGATGCATAATTTAGGTAATATTAAATGTCCATTGTATGAGTGGTGTGTACCTAAATTGTGCTTTGGTAATAGAACAAGTACTTTATTATAATTTCCATTCAAGTTGTGATAACAAGACAGTAGCATATTTGTTTGCCAGATGGGGATATGCATGCACACACTTAAAGCATGATAACATAATTCATAACATTTAACAACTGCTAAGTTAACCAACAACATCAGGACATGGTAGCCAAGATAACAATAGGACAACACACATAAAAATATAGTGCTACAAGATTTAACCCCTAAATACATATTATACTCAGTAAGCGTCGTTCGAGACAAAACTAGTGGGGGGCATTTGAAGAGCCATATGAGGAAGCAGCGTCGTCGCTATCTGATTGTAATTGAAAGGGTTTGTTTTGAACAGATTTATCACTCGAAATCTCACTCAAACTAACAAGCTTTCCCATGTTGTTCCAATAACTTGACGACATATCTGTTGCCTCGCGTGATGCAGATGCTCTAGTTCTAATAATTGATTTTCGACGGCCAGATGGAAGCTGAGATCGGGTGGCCATATTTGAAGGGACTCATGATTGCCCTGATTGACGACGTGGGAAATTTTGCACGTTAGTGGCCTGATCTGCATCATATGGGTGGCTCCTCATGTCAGATATATCAATAACTTCTTGTTCTGCAAAGACATTGATCGGTTTCGGGTCTCCAAAAATATGACACATCTCGTCCCAGTTAGTCTCTCCACAAAGCATATATGCCTCTGCTATCAGGTACTTCTGCTTTGCCAATTTGAAAATAGTGAAAACCGCATAGTTTCCAAAATCATACATTGTAATGTGAAATGAATTATATAAAAAAAAATTATAAAATAATACCATAGTGCAATAATCCCAAATGTAGTCGTTCGCATGCACATAATTTATCTCAGCGTCATATGAAACATTTGGGTGTGTTATAACAAACCCGAAAACGGCATGACGACCTTGAAGTTGTTTAAACTTTGATAGTCCATCGCTTAGGAATAATGCGGTAGCATACCTCACATTCACACTCTCAACTGCAGTCTGGATGGCACTTACATCTGACTGAGTTATAGTGACATGAGATTCCATTACATACTCAGCCAATCGGCATATGAACTCCTTCTCATGAAGCGCAGTTCACTGGTCATTATAAAAGAATTCTTGCTGTGTTCGTGGATTGTTCGGGGCCATTCCAAATTTAAACAAGATTGTAATCAAAACTTACAATCTATAAGGAAAAATAGCAAAATATATATATACATAGACTACCAAATAATAAAATATGAAGGAAATCTGTTGCACACAATGGCTATTTATAACCTAATGGGTGGGCAATGGGCAATGAATCAAATAATAAGCCCACTATTTAGTGGGTCTTATGAATCAGATCTATTATACGCAATTGTTTTGCAATTGGACCAATCAATGCCAGGGGAATACACATGATAGTTACTGTCCAATTTGGATGTTTGGGTAGAGATAGATACAATCTCACTTCACATACTCACATGCAATACGAAATATGAACTGCATGAAATTGCCCAAATGTGATTATTGTGCATCATAGCTAAATGGTACAATTCTATTTTTATATTCAATTTGTAAACGAAACATGCACGGTTAGTAACATACTTAAAGGTTATGTTTCACTCACATATGTAAGTATGACATAATAATACATTGATAACATAAATTGAATCATATATGCTTAAATATGGAATGTATGGATTGCATGAAAAACGAATAAAATAAATAGAGGTTTCCATTAAATTTTTTTCTTTTTTTTATATAAATATTGCTACGATCTCTCCGGTTAACACCCCCACGAATATTGCTACAATTAGACACCCACAAAACGCACAAGTGCCATCGGCAAAAATCGTATGTTTATTGACATAATGCATATGACCCCTGCGATTCAATAGTGCCAAACTCCGCGACGTGCTTGAGTTTTTCATGTCAATATTATCACACAGAGAGGCTTCGTTACTACGTATACGTTGACATGTAGCATGACCTGATTGTAATTCATTGATTTTTTTTTTTGAAGACGAATCACCCCAAGCCAATCCTTGATATTCATCCCACTATCTGAAGTGACCCTTATGATTACCTCCAACTGGGCATTTGTAAAACCAACGGCTCGAATTTTCTTTGTCTTCGATTGTCGCAACACCATCGGGCTATACCCACACGGGCATTGAGGTGTGCCATTGAACCTCATCCTTACGAAGTATACATTCGTCTGCAAAAATATGTTATTTTAGGTATTTATTACTTTAAGTTTAGAATATGGACTTAGTGAAATATACAAATTAATAGCGAAACATATCTAACTTAATTACATATGATTATTTTTACCTTAAGCAACCACAAAAAAAATTACCTTGGCATTCACTGAACTCTTACCATGGGGTATATGCGTGCTCTAGAAGTGAGGATACCAAACTTGATAACTAATGCTGTGATGGTGCGAATTATACATCACTAAAATTTGGGTATATATACAAGCACAAGCCACTGTGTTATTACCATTGACATAACGGTAAGTTTTTTATCCATTGGACAGTTCTCATGCTGTTGGTATTGTTCCAGCTTTAAAAAAAAAATTAATATGGGTGCCCAAAAAAACACACCAAAGCCCACAATTATTCTGCAAAGGGTATTATAGTAAATTGGCTTCCTAAATCCATTAATATAGCCTATCAAACAAGAGATATCTTTTTGGAAATGTTAATCACATTTTGTAATATAACTTGTCAAACAATATATTGAAATGCTATACATTCCATAATTACCAATGGGCCTCCACTTTAGAATTTCATCACATTCCCTAACATTCCCTATCAAACACACCCTAAGTAATTTTAAAGGAATAAAATTTTATTACTTAAAGTATAGTAAATCCGTATTTATGTAACAAAATCAAATAATTTGGAATTTTTATTTAAAATTCACAAACTATAAATATACAAATTTGATATTTATAATTTCCTATTTTCTATTAAATTTTTAAAAGTAAAAATATTATTATAAACTTATTTTTATAGTTTAATTATAGCTACCAATTTATAAAGAATATATATAAAAAGTTAAATTAATTTTTACATTAGGAATCAGCAAAAAATTTATAATTATTTTAAGCCTTTTGTCTCAATATATTTCTACAATCATATGGTACTCAAAATTATACTAGATTTTCTAATATAAGCACAAATAGATATTTTATACATTTTAATGTTTTCACATTTTTTTGAATTATTTTTGATACCTCAAAGTTGAAAATGCAATATCTAATGGCTTTTTGCAATATATAACAATGAGAACAGCTAGTTTCTTGACATGAAGCATGCATTGATGAATGGCCATGGTTACTGATTCGGTGGGAAGGGATCCAACACAGATAGACTTAACAAGATCCAGATTATAGTCAGGTTACATTAGCTTCCGTTGAGACTTAGAACGAGCGAAATAGCAAGAGGAACAGGTGAACAAGTTGGAGAGTTCGTAGACTCATTTAAAGCCACAAAATGATTTTGATGAAGTATAATGCAAACCAAAGTTCGCCTTGACATTAGACAATCGCGTAAACCAGGTTTGAATTTACTATCATCAATGGGCAATAAAATTTGGATTACTTCAGAGTGTGAGAGATTGCTAAGTTTTCGATATATTTGTAGGGTCATAGGGCATATCGAGCAAATGATGCCCGAAATCGTATGAGGAAGACTTTTACAATTAGGGGGAATAATTTGACTTTGGTGCTTGGTTGGTGGCAAACACGAATTTGGTGACAGCTGGAGTAATCCCCTGCCTGTCACCGACTACAGCAAACATCCAGGGAGCTTTCGGAAGGTAGGAGAGGACATGCTATTTTTTACTATGGAGCTAATACGCAACACCTCCATATTCATGACCAGATGTCAGAAATACGTACCAAACCTGTATTGTTCGTCACCCCAATGCACAAATTGGTAGTCTCTCCCAAACTAATATGACCTCACTCATAGTGCACAATCAAACCCATACCTATATTGACCTTACCCTTAACCGAAAACCTATACCAATAACATCAATGATCCCTATGCAACCCAATCACCTACCTACCCGAACTTACAATATGACCCTACCACCGGACCACTAGTCATGAACTAACGCATGTAAAAACAGCTACCAAGGAACACATGCGGACACCTCATTGATTTAGAATCCCACCCACTAGCTCTTGAAGCAGTCCCAGCCTGAACACTATACCCTTGCCTTAAACACAAGCTGCACCATGAAATCACACTAGCTATCCCAACCAATGGTGAAAAAATAATAAAAATTACCGAAAATGAAGTAACACAAATCGATGGTGAGATGAATGTTGATAAGGTTAGGAAGAGAACACGGCCTAGTGAACTGGATTTGAATAGAATGGTAACAACGGATACTGTTGAGCAGCCCTGTCGGGCATTTTGAATTGCCCCTCAAGGAATTGGACCTCCCTTGACAATTCAAGTACTTGGAGATTTATTGTGAGTATATATCCTTGACACTACATTTCTGTCGAAGATAAGGAGTAGAATATCATAGATTGACTTTCTTAAACAACGCTTTACAATTAATGGAATTGGCGTGGAATGAGTTGGTTGAGCAAGTGCATTAGCTTTTCTATGATGAAAAGAGATAAATATTGATCTTCACAGCTTTTCAAAACATTATCGTAAATGATCCACAACTTAACGGCCTTGGCAGATCATGGGTTTCTACGAATTTCCAAGGTCAACTACAAACGTTTATCATAGGAGCTACTTCATCGATTATGTGAGTAGAATGAACAATCGTGGCTTGTTGGAGGAGGTTTTAATGAGATATTATGTGATTCGAAGAAACAAGGGGGCATCATGTCAAACAGACTTACTGTAGCTTTTTTTAAAAATATTCTTCAAGAATGTATATTTTTAGATATTGGATAGGAAGGAACGCCATTAACGAGGTGTATGGAAGAACTCCCTACTGTTAGAGAATATCTGGATAGGGTTTACATTACAAATGATTGGCTTGATATATATCCACGCAGTGTAGTGAGCCATTTTCCATTTAGTGGCTCGAATCATTGCCTTATTTTACTAGAAGTACTTAAACACCATCAAGCCAATCTCCATAACTTAACAAGATACATTTGCTTTGATAGTTTTTTTTTTCTTTTTTTTTTTTT
>JACFYI010003456.1:61288-74438 GCA_014898755.1 Handroanthus guayacan | reverse complement strand
ACCCTGCCCTTTGATCTTAACATGCCGCCGCCGGTGGACGCCGCCGCTGACTTGGATGAGCTCGCTTGCACGGCGCTGCGGCTCTGAAGTGTTTCCCTCTGATGATTAATGATGAAATTATCATTTGGAAGAAATCCACCCATTTGTTAAATTACTCAATTTTTCTTTTTCTTTCGCTTCCTCACCCTTTTTTTTCTTGGGTTTTATTTAGCGGAAAAATGAAAAGAAAAAAAAAAAAAGAAGAGAGAGGAGAGACAGAAGATTGCTCATAGACAGGGTTGAACACGGAGGGTGCCATAAAAACTGAGAGTCTGTCTTGTATGAGTGTTTGTTTGAAGAGAAGTTTCTTTTTTAAATTTATAAACTTTAATGTTATCGATAACAGAGGACATTATGGTTGATGTTTAAGTGTGTTTCCTTCATGTCTTTGACTGTCTATGTTCTCTGCAATGTATATGAAATCCATTATTTTAGTCCATGTTTCTTTTATAGAACTTGGTGGGGATCCATCCTGATCTGCATTCTTACATATCCGTTTGGGAATATGTGTTTCATGTACAACCGAAAGTTTCTGTATGAATGTTGTATCGCAGAAAACTTAAGATATGATTTGCTATTATTGTAGACATTTTTACTCAAGTGAGTTATAAAAGTATATCTACTTGGCCTGTTTAATTTAATTGTGTCTTGCTATGGATTTGAGATGATCCATTTCAAATTTATGATATTCTGTGCCCTTATTCGCATTGTTCACTAATCTGCATCTGCTTTCTGTTTAGTTGCGCATCATTTTAGATTTTATGCTCCAGATGTTTAGGGATTGGTTGACAGAAAATGGGTATGATTTTCACCATGTAAGAATCTTCCTGTTGTCTGTGGTGTTTTTATTCTTGTAAAGAAATCTTTTTTCATGAGACTTATTGTTGCCATTCAATATCATCTTTGCATAAACTTCTCTTAATGAGCTCTGGTAGTGAAGATATTGATGATAGGTTGCTGTATGGTCTCTATGGATTACTACACTTGCTCTTGGAACGTTTTCAAAGTGGGCATTATGATTTATGTATGCTGTTACGAACTTACGATATGAAGTTCGGATGCTTTCTGTGTCTCCTGAGCTCTCTTCAAGATCACTATGGTAAGACTTTGTCATCTATTTTTTAGTGGTTTTCTTGTTTGTTAAATTTATGCCCTTGAGAAAGAATTGAATTTGGAATGTAAGTTTGTCTGCTGCAGTTAGTAGTGCAGTTAGTAGAATATCATGTTAAATTTCATACCCTAAAGTAAATTGAAGCTGAAGCTATATCTGTTGATTTGTTTCTTTTTCTATCATTTCTCTTTCTATAGATTATTGCTTGAACCCCTGCGTGGAAAGTTTTATCTATGTAATCAATTTTGTTAGTAGTGCTCTTCGCCGCTTAGCACGACCTGTTATCCTGTTCTATTGTCTCTTTCTTTCCTTCTTTTGTAGCCGCATGAGGAGCAATTTACACCATACATTGGTTTAAGATTTGAAGCTTGTGCAGGATCTCAGTTACAGCTGGCATTTTTGGTAAATTTGAAGTTTTGTGTTTCTTTTCTTCTTTCAAAGTTTCTGATCAGTAATTCGGTTTCTTTCCCCTTCAATTTTCACTTTTCCTTCTATTTTCTAAATTGGATAGGGGAGACGGCTGAATTGCATTAATCCATGTGATAAACTGACAATTACCTCTACACGCTTTTGAGGGTTGGTCTAATTGTAGAAACACCACGTGTGGTTTGGGAAATTACATCTCTTATGCTTAGTTCAGCTGACAGAAGCCTATGTACAAGTAGACTCCTATGTAATGTTTCTGTGTATATATTAGACTTTAAGGGGTTTAGGTATAATGTTATACACGCCTCGCTATGTTTTTGGTTAGCTGAACTGACAACAGTGGGTGTTATTATAATTTCTCAAACCACATGGATGTTTCTGGAATTAGGCCAAAACTTAGGGTGCGTTGAGGTAACTATTCCTTAATGCATAGTTACCATTGATCAGATTTTATGCATTTTAAAACTGTTGTGATCTGGTGTTTTTTTATTTTCTCAATTAGGCCAAAGCTCAAGGGGAGCTGAATTAGTTTTTTCCTTAATACATAATTATCATTGATCGGATTTTCCACATGTTTAAACCTGTTGTAATCTGGTAATCTATGGGCTATGGCAGCTCTGCTATCAAAGTGTTGAAGGATCTGGGTATAAACTATACCCCGCGATTCTGCATAATATCAGATACCACTGTATGTCGCTGAAAAATGCTACTTTCTGAAGTTGGTCCTTGGTATGTTTTGAGTTTTTTCTTCTTTCATTTTGCTCTCATGTTGGTTCTTCTGCTTGTTTGTTTCTTCATCTTACCATAAACATTACTGAACTGATTTTTACATTATTTCAAAAAAGGAAAAATGATCATTTTAAACATTATTCAGTATTTTTTTATCATTTTATTAATTAATGAACAGAATAGCTGGAGAGGTACAGGTTTGATAATGATTGATTATGCCTGCTGCTATGTGCTCCAGAATATATATGGACATTTGTTTGTGGACTCTTTGCTGGTTTTACTTTTTGGAAATGCGGTTCTTATTGATGCTACAGATGCTGGAGTCTTGGTCAACACCGGAAAGCTACTACAAAAGAGAACAAAAAAGAAAAATTCTTTGATTTCTTTTTCCCTTTTTGCCCCTTTTTATAATTGCTGGCCTGGACTGAAGTGGATTATAGCTTAGGAGAAATGAAGGAAAATGTGAAAGGAAGGGGAAAAAAGAAAAAGAAAGAAAAGAACGTCGCCAATACTAATCAATATGTGGTTAATCCTAAATTGTGATAATGTCTAAAAGAAGTAGAGCACAAATAATTATAACAGAGAATGGGCTAAGTTCATAAAAATTTGTCTTTAGTTCCAGTGAAAAGTAGGAGTGTTAATGAGTCAATTTTATAAAGATTTTCAGGCTGAACTTTAAAATGATATGATGGGTGGAAGGAAAAATCAACATACGGCCAAGGAAAATTGGTAGAAGCTCCAAAAATTTACACTTGTTTTTTCTAACAGAGCTGGTTTGATCCGAACCATCTGACCCACGCTTGTTTTTTCTAACAGAGCTGGTTTGATCCGAACCATCTGACCCCTGAATATTCAACAAATGAAGTCACGTGACATTATCTTATATTACTGGGTCATTTGTTCAATACTGTAGAAGGTGGTGTAGGACGAATGGTATAGATGTTACTTCATGAAATTCTTAATCAGGTCAATTACTTTATTTATCTCCGATATTTCTTATCGGTCTTTTGATTTCATATCCAAATTTTACTGATTTAGGTATCGGGAAATTTTCTTGAGACAATCCTAACGAATCTAATGCATTTCGGTATTTTTGGGGTTAAACTCACTACGAGTTCTTGGAAACATGTCACCACCCAGATTTGGCTAAATTTAAATGGATTATCCTTGGTATGGTCTGTGGTCCGATCTCTTCGGTCAAAGTTTTAGTTATCAAATTTTGAACTATATATATTTGAATTTAAACTTATAAGCCACCATCTTTTGAAATAAGTGGCATCGCCTCCTTCTTTTTATAGGAGAGGTGTAAGTTTGAATTTTATCGGTAGCGTGTGGGCATTTATATATTGTATAATAGTATTTATTTACTGTATAGTAGTTTATAAAATTTATCTTATGCTTAGTTCTTGTATTTGATCTTTGAAATATATTTATGTAATGATATTGATGTAATGATTAAATGTGATCACTTTTCTCTAAAAAAAAAAAAAAAAAAAAAAGAAAGGAAAAATTAAATTTAATAACTTGAAAAATAATATTCCAATGGAATTTGACTTATAAATCAAACTCATTCAATTCGTAGGCGGCGGAATATGTGAAAGGCTTGATCCAAAATGGTCGGACATTCATTGAGAGAGACAGGCGATCGGACAGGCTGCATTTTGGTCCAATTGGGCCTCTCATAAACTGGGCATACTCCTTTTTAAATAAATAAATAAACAAACTGGCCGAGATGAGCCCGAAATATTTTGAACAGTATTCGGGCTCGATTTTTGGGCCTTAACGTGTTCAGGCGGATTTTAATTCCAACTCCCTCCAAGTCCGACTCGAAATTTAAAATTTTTACGGATTGAAACATTGGGCAAAATTTGGTTAATTTGTCCCTAATTTTTTCACAATGAGGTATCCTTAGTCAAACACTTTCATTGCATTTATGTTGAAGTGGATGGCTTTGAACAGAATATTCTTGTAACACTCCACCGGATTTGGACTTTCGGGGGTGAAATTAAATACATTGCAATGTTTTGGAGGATAACTTCTCGTTGGGAAAAATTAGGAGGCAAGTGCAATTGAGCCTATAGGTTTTAGGTGTCTGCATTTTACTCGAGAAGAGTACGGTACATAATGGTTTTTTTTTTTTGCCCAATACAAGATAAAGTTATCAGAAACTCAAATTTTGTACAGATTATTTTACAAAAGTCATATTATATGTAAATCATTTTTTTTTTCAAATAATATTTAATCACCTTTTTTTTTTTTAATAAATCAAATCTTGGATATCTGTCGAATTTGAATATGGATTTAAAAAGCATAGATCCTATAAGTCATTGGTTCAGTTTAAGATGTTTACATTGCTTACGAAATTCAGATTAACATTAATTTGATCTAAATTTGACCATTTGCAACCTTACTCCACAATTGGCCTTGCTTTGTCCACGTGGCGATATTGAACTTGGTGGATATTCTTTTCCATCTATTTTCCATTTTGCATCTTATTGGTACAAGTCAAGTATACTTTGAAGCTCTTTAGAAGCAGGGGTTATAGGGATGGATAAAACTATTTTATTTGTTCTTTGCAGCTCTTTTAATATTTCACATTAGCCAACCACCATAAGAATATATCTCCTGCTATTTCTTCTAATATTGATATTGCCTTCATCCTCTAAGATAAATTAGTACCAGTGGTAATTTACAGCTATTTATTGATGATACATAATATTGCTAAATTTGTAATATCTAATGTCCATACTAGATAGATGTACTATAAGGACATTTTTGTCCTTAGTTAAGGAGTCACAAATTAAAAGGATTACAAAATATTTGATTAGACATATGCTATTATTTTAATATCATTCAAACTTTATGAGATATTTACCAAATCCAAAATTAATTTATATATTCCTGCAATTTAGTAGGACTATAATTTAACAATATGACAAATCTAATATCTGCATACCAAAGAGCCCTTTTATTTACTTTACGTTCTACATTTTCTTAAAACACGAAATAAATGATGAATAAGAATAACTATGAGGGTGATTTGGCTAAGCTTATTTAAAATATCTTATAAACTCTTACTTCTTATAAAATATTTTCGGAGCTTATTAGATGTTATATGTTATTTTAGAATTACGTTATTAAAATATTTGAATGAAATAAAACTTATTAACTTATAAAATATTAGTAATGAAAATTTTGTAATTAAAATTGTTAAAAATGAATATGCATGCGAATATCTTAAAAATAAGTTAGTATCTCCTTACTTTTTAAAAAAAGCTCCTAAAATCTTTTTTGAAAAATTTTACCCAACAGATTTTAATATCTTATAAACAGTTAAATATCTTATAAAATATTTTGAAGAGTTTATAAGCTCACCCGAACACTCTCTATGTAAGAATCTCCAACTCCAAAATTGAGAACTTAAAACGATAAGGCGATTGCTCAAATTTCATTAATGTATGAAAAGTAAGGACTTCTCTAGTCTTTACTTGTTTCTTTTTATTTATTTATAATTATTGATAGTATTCGTTATATCACTAATTAATATACTGACATGAGGATATGTCTTCCATGCCACTAACGAAAAATATATATGAGATAATTATGTAAACCAAAAAGCTACAGCTTAAAATTGTATGAAGATTTTAAGTGTACAGCCGATATTGGAAGTTGATAATCTCTAAAGTATATAGCATGAAAACACTATATATTCACATGTGATTGAAATTTCAACATAGACAAACAACTTATTCTAAAATATATTATCAACACCATTTTTCACATAAATATTAAATTTACTCATTGATCCTTTAGCTATGAGATTAATAGTCATTGAAATGTTTCCCCACATAATTTCCGTATAGTCAGTCAATGCCAAAGAACCTGAAAAAAAAAAAAAAAAGAAAGGAAAAATAAGAATAGAAAAGAAAGAAGGGAAGAAAGAAACGTAATGGAAAATGGAAACGCAGAGACCACTTCATGTGAACAATGCAAAAAGGAACCGGTCAACCATGAGCATATTGGAAAAACATATTGGAGAATCGTTTCGTGATCAACCACGTGTCCCCATACATCTTGTCTATGACCATAAAATTCCATGAGTTCCCGCTTATGTCGTGATCAGTCATCTGTCCAAATAATAGAGAAAGTGATTAATCAGATTATCGATCTGATTTTGAATATTACTTAAAACATCCATCTCATTATTTCTCCATCATGGGAAATTAGAAAAGGAATAGAGTTTAAGCTTATCCCCTAACATAATCTGCATTCAACCATTGCATTTCAATACTAAATCATAACCCCTCAAAGGTGGAGCCAACACATCTTCGAAGAAAATAAATCCCTGCAATTTACACTCAAAACGTCTCACTTATATAATTGTTGGAAAAAAATTTTTGGAAAATTAGTTTTGATAAATTGGTAAGTAGATTTAATTAGTCGAGACTAATTCTAAGTGAATAAGAAATTAATATCTAAAATATGCCGCTTAAATTAATTGTTTAAAAGAGAAATGCAACGATTTGGGGATCAGGTTTTTAACAGTTGTGATCATATAGTGCTAATAGACATGCTTTATTTTTTTAAATCGTGGCTATTGAATACAACCTTTCAATAATCAGATATAGACCCCCTAGGTTTTTCATGGATTGATCCAACAATGCAATAATATGTGGATTTGTATTTGTTGCAATTTAGTAGCTAATTAAAGTTATAAACGGTATAGATTTGTATCTATCAGTTCATAGCAGCATCGTAATGCTATAAAAAAGTATGGATTAAGGCCTAGCATCATGATATAGGAAGTTCGATACACTTTTTCGCTGTTTCTAGAGATTTTTAGTGCTGCTATATCTAGAAAATAGCTGTTGTATTTTAGGATATCATTACAAAAAACCGTAAACACTATGGTGCGACAAATGATCTTAAAGACAAAGGCCTAACCTAACTATTCCCTTGACAAAAGAAATTGATGAATAAGAAATTATACTAACCCCAATTATAAAGACAGATCCAAGAATTATCATCACATTAATCCTAAAATAAAGATGAAGGAAACAATAATTACTCATGATAACATTTCCACTACTATAGTTATAGCTAAGAAATTAATTTTGTTTAATTGGCACCCCAGTCTTCTCATAGTATTTAAGAAGTTACATATACTTTTTGAGTCAATATTTAGGATGTGTAACGTTTAATATTCTTTATTTCAAAATGATATTTCATATTATATTTCATATATTAAATAAATACTAAGTGTATTAAAATTTTCTTTTAAAAAATGCAAGGGTGAGGATGCCATACACTCGGCAATTTTTCATGCAATAAAATAAGTGATAAAATACAAAATAAAATAAAAAATCCAAAGTGTATAACATTGAGGCTTAGGTGAGAGGACTTGCCAGATTACATAATTTTATAATACTTGAGTCCCCTATCTACATAATTACAAAAAAGAAAGAAACAAAGAAACAAAGACTGATTACTTAGTGCAAATAATAGTCCTATATCTTTTGATTTTTTTTTTTTTTTTTTTGCACTTTTAGTCCAATCACGTGCCGGAAACCTACTTTTTATGGTTGACAAGTCAGCAATTTTGCAGGAAAAAGTAGGTTTTGCCGAGTAACAGGACTAAAAGTGTAAAAACAGAAAATATACAGAACTGTTTTTGTTGGGTCAAAACATACAGGACCTTAAGCAAAATAGAACATTGTTATAGGATTAAAAATGTAATTTTCCCTAACTATGGGACTAGAAAAGGTTCACTCTCCTCATTCGCTTCATTTCCTCTCACAATTTCAAAAATTTTGCCAATAAATTTCATTTTAAGTGAAATATTTTTGCCATTTATGATTCCATTTTAAGTTGTTTAATATAATCAGCCATTGTATTCCAATACTAAATCATGACCCCTCAAAGGTAAAACCAACAGATCACTTGTAATCACTTGTGATTGTGATTTTATCTCCAGGAGTTACAGTCACAGCAAATGGATTATAAAGCTTTCATCAATTGGCACCCGATTAAGTGTTCTTGTTCTGTCTAACCTTGGAAGTTAAATATTTCCTTAGTCAACTAGGATATGTAAAGGTTTATCGTGAGAAAACTCAATAACTTACATGGTGTTATCAATTGCCCCAGTTCACTCTCCTCTTCCCTTTCATTTCATTCCACTATCACTACAAAAAATAGAATAAAAGTGACAAAAAATTGTATAACAACATAAATATTGCCACTAATAATATGTATTAAGTGACAATAAATTTTATCTTATCACTAATTATATGTTTTAGATGATAATAACTTTTGTATTGTCACTATGTAGCTTATCAGTAGCAAAAAATAGTATTGTATATTGTCACTATAAACAATTAGTGATACATTTATAATAACAATTTAGTGACAATAAAAATTGTCATTATAATTTGGTGACAAAATTTTTATTGTCACTAGGCAGTCACTATACATGTATTATTAATTGTCAATAGTGACAATATAAACATATTATTGTCACTATTTAATTTGTTAAAATTATTTTTTGTGGCAAAACATAATTCTTTGCTACTTTTGCTGTAAAATTAGTGACAATTTTTACATTATCATTTAATTTTTTGTCACTCGTACTATATTTTTTTGTAGTGTATTTTGTAGATATTTGACAATTATTATCTTCAACCTCGACAACATAAAACTATTCCATCGTCTTCTTCTTCTTTCATTGGTGGTTTATGCAGTACATCAGTCATTTTTTAATTATTAAATGTACACAAATCAAGTTTGCGCTAATACGAGATTATTGATGCCCATTTCCGACATAATTTGGTCAACAGAAATTACTAACGCCCTACCGACCAAAAATTTGTCAGTAATCACACAAAAATAAAAATAAAATAAAACGACAGAAAAGCATCGTGAAGTTAACGCAACTAAAGGCGGGAATTATCCTGACACCAGCTACTCTTACCACCACTCTAAGCGTCAGTATTTAATTCGTCTAAAGTTGTAAATATTATTGATGCTTTCGACACTTGTTGGTAATTTCGGGGGCTTGGCTTGCGGAAAAGCATTGGTAATATAGTAGGTTTTAGGCTGTACGGCTTAGGGTATAGGGTTTTTAGGGGTTGGAATGTTTGCAGTTTAATGTTTCATGTTTTTGTGTAATTGAGAACAATTAATTTGTAACTCGACTTGATATTGTCAGAAATATACATTAATTGAATAATATGGCCATGTTTACTTCAACAGATTAGGCCCAATACACTAACATAATCCAAGATATACAGCTGTTTACTTTGGGTGGTCCAAAACACGAGCCTGGCCTTTAAACCTTAGTTTACAATGATTAAAGGGCTGTTAAGGAAACAATTTTTCTTTTCTGGTTTAACAAACCAAGTTTGCTGCCAACAATCCATATTTCCACCTTAGCCCTCAAAAGAAAATGTCAGTTCTTTTTGTCTCCATTTCAGATCTCCTCTCTCTCTCTCTCTCTCTTTCTCACACAGACACAGACACAGACACAGACACACACAGTAAACACGCCTCCATAGCCACAATTCATTTTAATGTTTTGTTAAAGGGAAAAAAAAGGATAAAAAATACATATTTTTGAGCCCCAACTCTTTCCAATATTTTGTTAGAAAGAAAAATTAAAAAATATCTATTTTTCATCCCAACTCATTTGAATATTTTATTAAAGAATTATGGAGGATATTGTGGGCATTTCATAAATTACACAACTTTCTACCATACAACCCAAAGTAAACACACAAGCAAACTAAGTTTAAATAAACTAACATAAACATTTAAAGTAAACAACACATCAAATCTATTTTACTCATTTAAACCAACATTTAAACCATCAATAACCCAAACCCGCATTACACCTACATTCCAAAGTAAACGCGTCCTATATGTGTTATTTGTAAATTGGTATATGCAGAGACAATTATAAACTTTAAATCATGATTAGTAGTATGCATAAAAATAAAATAAAAAGGCCCTTGAATTTTATAATATTAGGACTTGAATATTGTTAATTTTTTGAAGTTTTATATTGTTAGTAATTGAATTGTTTCGGTTTTTGAGATTTGATCGATTTAGGGCTTGAAGCATAAAATTTTAGGATTTGAATATGGTTGAGTTTTTGATGTTTTATATTAGTGCTTAAATTGTGTTGGGTTTTTTGAAATTTAATGATGTTAGGGCTTGAAGTTTTTATAATTTTAGGTTTATACTTCGTTGGGTATATAAGTTTAATGGTGCATTCTGTATTTTGCTGATCATTTTCCCTTTTTTTTTTCCTTTTTTTCTTTGTGGTTTTTTCCCTTCCCTACTAGAAAAACTGTTGTATAACATAGCTATAAACATTATTTGTTAGTTGGGCTTGTTTGGTATCAGCTAAAGCCATTTGTTGTGCTTTTTCTACCATTTTTGGTGTTTGTATTTCTTGTTTGCTAAGCTAGACAGGCCTTTTGCTGGGGTGGCTTTATTAATGTGAAGGTTTATATATATGTGTATATATATATATATTAATGATCAATTAGTGCTGTTTAATTTAATTAAGTGATTTCACTATGTGTTTGTTTTGATGTAAAGCTATATCTTAGGAAATTAATTAGGATGTCTTTCCACTTACGTTATCCACGTAAAGCAGAGACATCTGTACCCAAATATTTTATACACCAAATAAACACTCATTCGACAATACATATGGAAATTACATGCTAAAAAAAGGGAAACAATGACCAACTTCCCTAGTGTCTTGTTTAGCAATATGACCATGTTGGTGAAACCTTTCACAGTCACTGATAAATTTTAATCATCCAAATACTCTTTAAGAACTTGAATCTTTTTTACTACAATTAGTGTTGTTCTTTTTTATTTTATTTTGTTTTTAATGAATTTTTGGGAATAGGACTTGTTTAGATATTGACCTTGTGATAACACTTAATTCTTGAATTTGTTGTTAAGATATGGATCCGCCACAGAGAGAGGAGTCTGCGGGTAAGGGCAGTAGAGACAAGCCATCACGAAAGGCCCTTGTACGTTTCGTCATTTATAATTTAGAACATGGGGATACAATTGTTATTTTTTGCAGGCTTTTCATATTAATTCACTACATGAAATTAGCTATATCGGGGCGGTCGTTTTGCGGCAGTTAATGGAAACGGCCCCAAAAAGAGAATTCTCCAGCAGTTAAAGTGGCACTTCATGCGCTCGCCACAACATGAACAGTATTTTGTGGCGGTTATCAGTAAACCGCCGCAAAATGTAACTTCTGCGGCGATTCTAGATAGCTGCGAAATTCAAAATTGTGCGGCGGTTTTAAAACCGCTGCGAAATTCAAAATTATGTGGCGGTTTTATAACCACCGCGATGTTTATAATAAGAAGTCTGCGGTGGTTTTATAACCGCTGCGAAATACCAAATTTTAACCAGCAAAAACGGGACCAGATCTAAAAACGACTTCCCTCTCTTCTCTCCCCCCAAGTCTGTTTCTTCCACCAAAGTTGAAATCCCTAGACTCTGCCGTCCGCCAGCCCAACGTCGTCGTGAACCACCGCACACCGCCTCTCCTCGCCCTCGTCAAAGATTGATCCCCCAAAAATCGAAAGCCCCAAAATCCGGCTGCACCCAAGCACTACCCTTTGCCGAGCGCGGCCATCCGCGGAGCGCCACTCCGTCGTGGTCAGACAAAGCATACAAGGTATAGTTTCTTTCATCCACCCTTTGTTTGCTTTCTCAACCTGTCTATTACAAGCATAAATGGGATGAAATTGTGTATTTTTTGGTTTGAATCTCTTGGTGTAGTTTCTATATTTGAATTTACTCCCTTTATTTTGAGGAAAAAAATTTGATTTCTTGAACCTACAGTCATATGATATACATTGATACTTTTTGGGCTATAATAATTGATTGGTCCTCGGTATATCTTTGGACTTTAATATGTTAAAAGAAGAATAGTTTAGGGACAACATACTCTTGTTGTCAGTGAATCCAGAAAAAGTGCCTTGATTAAGCTTAAATTATGTTATTTATTGAATAGATAAATCAATAAAATGCATAAAGTATGTTGTGCGTGGTTTATGTAATATGTTAAATAATTGATAGTATAACTCTAGTTTTTACCTCAATTTTTTTAACCTCGTTAAATTCCACAACTTTGTCTCTAGATTGTATATAGTGGGAAATGGATCCCACAATATAAATATGTTGCTAAATTATATGTATTTTATCTTGATATAATAAAATTAAAAACTGAAAAAAGAAATTGAGCGCATCTTCTCAATTTCACTTATTAGAGGTCTAATTGTATTTTACACCTATTTTGTTAAATTTTTCGTCAACTAGATTAATCATAGAGGATGTCATTATAATTTTTCTTAAGCTATGTGAGATAATTCTATAATTAAATCAAATCTTGAAGGGTGTCAAGGTGATTATCCTTACATATAAGAAGTTAATTTTATGCTTAAATCCAATATTTTTCAAGTTAAATCATAATTAATTATAGTTTCTATTTAAATACTTTCTCCAAATCCACCTACCTTTGAAATTTTTTCAATCATTTAATCAATAATGTATGCATATATTGTACTTGTTTTACATGGTAAAACTATAGTAGTATGCTATCTTATGATGGAGAAATATTTTCAAATGCATGTCTATTATTGGTTTGAAATAAATCATTAAAATTGTGAAAAAGTGTAGATAAATTTTGAAAGATTCACTATTGGCTGAAAACTATATTTATTAATTAGCTGAATATCTTGAAAAATGTTATATTCGTTTTCCACATAGTCAAATAATTGATGGATATTCAAACTAATTTCATGGCAATGC
>JACFYI010003456.1:44436-60959 GCA_014898755.1 Handroanthus guayacan | reverse complement strand
GGTGAAATGTGAATTAACTAAGTTGGCGGATTAAGAATGCAGTCACCATATGACATGATCTATATTGATACTTTTCGTGCTATAATTGATTGGTATACATTGATGCATTCATAATTGTCTCTAAATTATGTCTCGTTGCTTGGCATTCATGTGGTTTTCTCTCTTTTTTTCTTTTTAACTTAAGGAAAATTCTATAGCAATGGATAAGTCTTAGATTACAAAGCCACGAAATTCAGTTGAATATGACCAAGGAATTAGGGGATTTCTTGATTTTGCTTTTGAACATCGATGTGTTAATAATAGAATCATATGCCCTTGCTCAAAATGTGGCTTTAGAAAATGGCAAACTCGGGACGTGGTTTATGAACACTTAATTTGGAAACAATTCCCTGAAGGATATACCTTTTGGTTCTATTACGGGGAGTCTAGAGGAGAAACAAGTAATATCTCAAGTCACAATACTTCAAACGTATGACAAAATGACACGGTTGACAAAGATCCTATAAGGACTATGATCAATGATGCTTTTGGAGCGAATAAATATCAGGTAAATGAAGTACCTCTCACATCTAATGAAGATATTGGTGAACCCGAAGAGGTAGCGCATAATGTCACCCACAAATCAACAGAAGCAAGAGAATTTTATGAGTTAGCAAGAGATGGAGAAGAACCGTTATATGAAGGGTGTACAAAGTATTCAAAATTATCTTTTCTGGTGAAGTTGTATCATATCAAGTGCCTGTGTGGGATGAGCGATAAGGTCATGACAATGATATTAGAACTGTTACAAGATGCATTTCAACCTGCTAAGATTCCGAGTTCATTCTATAAGGCAAAGAAAACTATCACCAACCTTGGTTTAAACTATGATAAGATACACACATGTCCAAATAATTGTATGTTATATTGGGGCAACAAGGATGATGAAGAAAGACAGACATGTAGAATTTGTAACAAGTCTAGATGGAAATCAACCACAAAAGATGGTGACACTGAGATATCTAGTGTTGGTGATGGTAAGAAGAAAAAGGTGCCAGCGAAAGTTCTTCGCTATTTTTCTTTAAAACCTCGATTGCAAATATTGTTTTTTTCATCAAAGACAGCTGAGAATATGAGGTGGCATGCTACAAGCAGTAGCAAGGATGGGATGATGAGGCATCCTAGAGATTTTGAGTCCTGGAAGACATTTGATGCAACAAACACTTGGTTTGCATCAGATCCACGGAATGTGCACCTTGCATTAGCTACTGATGGTTTTAATCCTTATGGTAGTTTAAATGTAAATTATAGCGTTTGGCCAGTCATTCTCATTCCATACAATAACCCTCCATGGGTGTGTATGAAACAAACGTCTTTTATCATTTTAATGATAATTCCTGGTAAAAGAATTCCAATGAATGATATTGATGTTTACTTACAATCTTTAATTAAGGAGTTGAAAGAGTTATGGAGCGAAAGTATGGATGCATTTGATTCATATAAACAAGAGATGTTTAAATCACACACAACTTTGATGTGGACAATTTGTGATTTTCTTGGTTTAGGAAATCTATTTGGGTGGAACACATACACTGAATTAGCCTGTCCATCTTGCAACTTTGATGCTTTTGTCTTCCTCACAGTAAGAAATGGTATTTTATGGGTCATCATTGGTTTCTTGATCAAAGACATAGATTTAGATTGAACAAGATTCGATTTAATGGAGAGCAAGAATTGCGTAGTCTGCCAAAAAGATTATTTGGTTCTGAAATTTTTGAACAAATAAGAAGTATTGATGTTACGTTTGGGAAAAGACAAGAGGTGGCAGAAAAGGGAAAAAGAACGCGTGGTGGACGTGTTGCAAAGGATAGCACTAAACAATGGAAGAAAAAGAGCATATTATTTGAGCTCCTGTATTGAAAGAATAACTTGTTACGTCACAATCTTGATATTATGCATATTAAAAAAAATATATGTGATAACATCATTTACACTTTGCTAAACGATAATGCAAAAACAAAAGATCATGTTAATGCTCGCAAAGATCTTAAAGCTATGGGTATTAAATGTGACATTTGGCCAAATGAATCCGAAAAGTACCCTTTAGCTATCTTTACAATGACAAGTCAAGGCAAAAGGACATTTCTTACAACTTTAAGGAACATCACGGTGCCGGATGGTTATTCGAGCAATATATCTAGATGTATTGATCTGGATAATCTTAAAATAAATGGGATGCTGAAAAGTCATGACTCTCACATTTTGATGGAACAACTACTACCATTAGCTATAAGAACAGCATTGCCTAATGAGCTTTCATCAATATTGATTGAGCTATGCTCGTTCTTTAGACAGTTGTGCAGTAAAGCGTTGAGTGTTCTTGATCTAGACAAGTTGCAGTATGATATTGTCCTCATCTTATGCCACATGGAAATGTTATTTCCTCCGTCTTTCTTCACGGTTATGGTTCATTTGCTTGTTCATCTTGTTGAAGAAGTTAAGCTTGGAGGCCCTGTCCACTATTGGTGGATGTATATTATAGAAAGGTAAATCAATATTATTTTATATAGTTGAATTGTACTTAGTAATGTTGAAATTTGGTATTAGTTACATTTGTTGGGTTATGTAATAGGTATTTGGGGCAATTAAAATCTCATGTACATAATAAGGCTCGGCCGAAAGGTTCTATAGCTGAGGGATATCTTACGCAGGAGATTCTTAATTTTTGTTCCAGATATCTAGATAATATTGACACGAGATGGAATCGACCTCGTCGAGTTGATGATGGTCCTATTGATTCACAACCTATATCAAGGGTAGATGAATTGTTTCCTCAAATGGGCAAGGCTATTGGTGGTTATTCATATTCTAATTTGACACCAATTGAGAAGCCACAGGCTCATAGACATGTGTTAACTAATTGCCCTGTTGTTGATCCCTATCTTCAGTAAGTACTTATTGAACTTATGTTACTATCTAAGTTTACTTTTCTTTTATGTCTAATACCGTAAGGTCATATAGGCAATTGAGAAATCTTATACGAAGGCAATTGAGAAATCGTACTCGGAACGCTACTAAGATAGACAAAAAGGTCCATAGAGAGTTTGTCAGTTGGTTTTGTAAGCGGGTGAGGATATTGTAAAAAACTAGTAGACATCATAGAGCTTTGTTATAGTGGTGTATTTACAGTGACCTTGTTTAAATGTGAATGGGCAAATACTACTAATCCAAGAGGCATGAAAACAGATAAATTGGGTTTTACCTCTGTGAACTTTGCAAGACTGATACATACTGGTGAACATGAAGATGATGAGCCATACATAAAAGCAACGGAGGCTCAAATGGTTTATTATATGGAAGATGAGAAAGAAACTAGTTGGAGTATACCAGTTCATTTAAAGCTAAGAGACTTGTATGAAATGGGTGTAGATGATGATGATGAAATTTTGGTGTCTAATGAGTCTTACCCAACACAAAATTTAGAACACTTGTTCCCTGATAAAACCACACATATACAATTGGCAAGGCCTACTACAGATGATGATAATCATACTTCAACAATTAATGATAATGTTGATGACGATAATGATGACATACTTCTCTAGTAGGTATAAGTTATACTTTTATCTATCTACATTTTAATACAAAATATTTGTATATATGCATATGTTGTGGTTTATGTAAACAATCAATTAAATTTTGCTTTTACAATTATTTCTTTCATGTTTAGATATCTATAAAAATTTATTAACTTTATGATTTCACAGATATGCCGAGGCCAAACAGACATGCATCGAGGTGTCGTTCTATACCCACGGAGCCTTTGGTTGTGCCTAACGATCCTAGTAATGTTGCTGCCAGTAGTGAGCCTATGCCAGAGTCTTTTCCTCATGATGAGCTCCATTCACATATTGATGCTGATCAATCCACCGAGGCAAACTGCGCCCTTCTCGGAGAGAATCCAATAAGTATTGGACTGTTGATTTAAAAGGTATAGATGTTAAGATTTTAGTTTTCTTTTTTATGTTTTTAGTGAAGTCATATTCTCTAATAATAATTGATCACGTTTTGTTAGATGCGAATGGTCAGATAACAAAGGCACGTCTTAGGGTGAATGACGTGTTTGTGTTACTTGGAGGCAAGAAGATTATATTAAAGTGGAATGAGCTAGGTCAACCAATTAGAGAGTCAGGTGGCTTATTAGGGCAATTCTTAGGCCATGTTGCCAGTGAGTTTAACAACTTCCCAATAAGTTACACAATATGGTCAAAAATCCCTGCAAGTTGTAAAGATCATGTCTGAAATAATATCATACGGGTATGAACAACTTGCATTAGAATAAATTTATTTTTTCATTGTTTACTATTTTATTAATCATTTACTTTATTATATTGGTTTTAAAGGATAAATTTGACGTTTCTGATGAGCAACACAAGAAATACATCATGGGAAGTTTGGGAAAGAAATGGAGGGATAATCGCTGAAGGTTGTCCATTGAGTGTTATGATCCAGCGCTGAGTTGGGAGGCTAATCTTGAGAAGCATTCGATATATATCCCTAAAGAGTAGTGGGCTGGGTTCTTGGAGTACAGAATGAATGAAAAAACACAGGTAAAAGCATCTATTAATTTTTTTAAATAAATGTTTAACTTTTCGTGTTTTTAGTAATGTTCTTATTTTTGTTAATTTTTCCAGTCGATGACAGAGACAAACATTAATAATCGAAGCATGCAAAAAATTCTACACACTCTTGGGTCAATGTCGATAGCCAGAAAGAGTGATCAAACAGTATAACTCTGTTATTCTTTGTCATATCTAAATAGTGAAATATATAATTCATATTGTTGCTAATCATTTCAAAATTTTAGGAAATGAAAACTGGACGAACCTGCAGTAGAGCGCAGATGTATGCCATATCCCACAAGAAAAAAGATGCATCTTACGTTAACGACGAGGCTAAGCAAAAAATTATAAGTGTGATAAATTTGCATTATTTGATATTTGTATTTATTTATTAGTGACGTGCTGTTTAATGGCTTGTGCAGGAAGAGTTACAAACGCTGACCCACTTGAGTAGTGAAGATGATGCTTACACCACTGTGTTCGGCAGAGAGCATCCTGAACGTGTTCGAAGTGTGGGCCAAGGTGTCTGTCCATCATAGATGTTTGGATCAACTAGTCGTGCTGGAGGAAATTTGTCGAGTAATTACATTCTCAAATCTGAGTATGATGCTAGTATGGAGAAAATGCAGAAAAGAATGGAAGAGAATGATGCAGAAATAAAGTCTTTGAAGAATGCATTGGCCTATATGATGCAACATATGGGGGATTCTTTGCCGTCTAGTTTTCCAAATATCAATGAGGTTAATTTCTACTATTCCTTTTTATTTTTGTTTGTTGAAGTGTTTGGTTATAATATATGACATGATTCGTTTATGTGATTTATTTGGTTCTTGGAGTTAGTGATCTCATTTGATTGAATTATTAAATAATTGTTTGTTGATATTTGATTGTGCTCGATTAGATTGCTTTAGTTGTGTGGTTTTGAGGATTAATGTTGAAAAGAGTTGATATATTAATTTTTTTGGGTATATTTTTTTGGTGGTTTGTTGTAATCTGAGTTGTTTGTTGCAATTAATTATGAATAGTGTTTAAACTTATATTTCATAATATGCATATATATATGGAGTGAGATCATGTTGATGATGGTTCATTCTTGATATAATTGTTAATTAGTTTATTGAGTTGTGGACTGATTTTGAATTTTTCTGACTGTTGATATAAATTGAAATTTTTATTTGATTTTGAATTTTAGGTCGAAGATTTGGGCTCACCAGCACCAGTACAAACACCAGG
Source organism: Handroanthus guayacan (assembly GCA_014898755.1). Taxonomy (NCBI): domain Eukaryota; kingdom Viridiplantae; phylum Streptophyta; class Magnoliopsida; order Lamiales; family Bignoniaceae; genus Handroanthus; species Handroanthus guayacan. The sequence continues at coordinate 55,125 of JACFYI010003456.1, read as the reverse complement.
AGACTTCAGACGCTCTTCGTCAAGCAGCCATGAGCCACAAAATCAAGTTTCATCATCTCGACATGGTTAGATTGATTAAGTTCTAATGAACAATTTATAATTTGTAGTAATTTGCACACTAGTACTTTGGAACTTATGAGGAGTTAGATTTGAATTTCATTTTGTACTTATGAGGAGTTAGATTTGAATTTTATTTTGTACTCACGAAGAGCTAGATTTGAACTTCATTTAGAAATTAATTTAGTTGAATTATTTGAAATGAATTTTGATGCATTATAGAATGATTTTATTTTGAATATACATGTTTTATTTGATTTAGTGAAAACAGAAAGTCAGGGGAAAGGGGGCGAAAAAATGAAACCAAGTCAGACATTCGTGACGGTTAAAAACCACCGCAAAATGCCACTCGCGGCTGTTAGAAAATCGCCGCCAAACTCAATTTCGCGGCGGCTAGAAAATCGCCGCAAAATGCTACGGTGACACTTTTCGCCTCCATCTTTTTAGCATTTCGAGGATGTTACTAACCGCCGTCTGAACCACTGCGAAGGTATTAGCAGCGATCATTCCAGCGGTTTGCCAAAATTGCCGCAGAATGTCATCCCGAGGGACGACTTGGCGGCAATTTGGGAACCGCCGGAATCTGAAATTCGCGGTAGATTTAACCGCCGCTAAATTCCAAATTAATCGCTGCGATATAGCTAGTTTTATGTAGTGATTGCACTCACTGATATAACTAATCTCATTTGATGTTTCCTGTAGGAGAACTTTCAACAGGAGTCATTGCAATCCCAGCCCAAGGCCTGCGAGGGCATGAGTGTGAGCACTCAACACTCTGAAACCCAGGTTTGGGAGAAGGTCAATGGGAGAAACAAGAAGGGTTGGGTCTCTACCAACTGTAGTGCAACGTTAGAAGCCACTTCCCACCCCCTCATCTTCAGCTCACATGGAGTCCACACTGGAGGAGGTGAACCGGTGGATCCAATGGCTTGATAATGAGATGATTCCTCTTGTTCACCAACTTGGGGTCAGCATCCAAGCATATCAACAGGAGGCGACCCATTTTTTATCCTTGATGATGCAGAAGATGGACATGTTATTAGAGCAGAGGAGCGGTCCTTCATCTTCTAGTTTACCACCACAACCGCCGTTGACCCAGCAGCCATTGCCTTAGCACCAATCGTCGCTGCGTCCAAGTAGTCGCCATCTTAGAACACAGAGGGTTTCAACAAGGATGTGAGCATGATGGCATAGGATATTTATAGTCGCCGATGACCTAGCCTCGTAATTCTTATTGTTTTTTTATGTATTTGAATATTTACATTGCACTTTCCTTTATTGGAACAAGTCTTCAATAAAGTTAATAAAACGTAAAATAATGGTATAATTTTTTGATGCCAAAAAGTAGACCTAGCAAAAAGCTACCCATACTCATGGGTACCCAAAAAAATGCAGGTAATAGGTCTTATATTTTGTAACAAAAAATATATGGATAATTTTACCTACAGTCCAATCACCCGCCACAATTTTACCCAATTTGCAGGTACCTAGGGGTAACCCATGGGTAACCATATACAAATATATTTATTTTTTATTTTAAATATTACTCTTTTATTTTAATGTATCTCATTTTCTACCATAGTTTAATAGAATGTTTAATCAATATATTTTCTAAATGTGTAATATCTTATATTATATTTCTTTAATTAATATTCAAATAGTATTATTGTAAATTAAATAATACACATCAATTTAATTTTAAATATATAAAAAATAAATAAATTTTTTACAGGTACCAACGGGTTACCCATTAGTTGTAGTTATAGGTAATGGATCCACTATCTCCTGCCCAATAAAGTATAGGTAATTTTACTTATGAGTAAATTTATCCAACCCATCATTACCTGCCCCTGGATTATCTGCGGGTACCCAATTGCTAGGCCTGCCAAAAAGCGTTGGAAGTGTATTGTAAGGAAATCAAATATTGTCATTTGGTCAACCTAATGTGCTGGTTGTTCTGGCATCAAAAAAGAAAAATGTATGACACTGAAAATGTAATTTTCAATGACTATTCTTCAGCGGAAAGGCACCAGAAAAAATTTGCGATTATGATTTACTAATGCCTTTTGGTTCATTGGAAAGACATTGATAATTTATAATTACCGACAATTTATCATTTCCCTACCGACGCTTCTAGGCATCGGTAATCCTGATTTTTCTTGTATATATTATACTTTAACATATAGATATATAGTACATTAATTGTTGTATTCACACACATTGGGTATCTAACAAACACCAGTATAATTATTAAGAGATTTTTTTTTACACTCCTTATGAAATATCTAATTAACGACTTCTTTTCTTGATTACTCTAATTTACAAATTATTCCCTTGTATTATTTGATCAATGCTAAATGATACCATTGGCTACCTAGGCCCCCCAATCCCCTCCCCAAATGTGGTTTTCAATGAATTGTTTCATGTAAAGGTTCATTTCACCCTTGTATATCAACCGTTGATGTTTTATTTTGAAATTGAGGCTCCAGATACAAAGAAGATGAAAATTATTTTTCATTACTCTTCAGAAACATACATATATTTATACAATATGATATACATATATTTATACAATATGATATACATATATTCTTATAAAAGAATCATTTTTGTATTATATATCATATACTAAATTCTTATACACACACATAAATTATACACGCATATAAAGGAAAGAAGAAGGAGAAAAATAAAATAAAAAGAGAAAAATAAAGAAAAATAAAAAGATACTAAAAAAGTAAAATATGAGTTAGAAAAATGAGAAGGCAAATGTATTAAATTGTGAAAGGTATGTTCATGATTATAGTATTCGCTAAGGGGTAAGATGAACTTTGCATGTATTGAGCGCAACTATTTAACACAAGAGATGCCAATTAAAATAGTAGAATTGAAAAACTGTCAATTAGACATTTCAAAGGATATTTTTACAAAAAGCTAATTTTAATGTTAATATCACTTTTGGTGAGTAAGCTAGAGCTTGAGCTCAAGCTTACTTTACATGCTTGTTGAGCTCGAGTTCAAGCTCAACAATTTTTATATGAAATCGAGCTTAAACTCAATAGTTTTTATATAAGCTTGATTTACATGCTTGTTGAGCTTGAGTTCAAGCTCAGTAATTTCTATATGTAATCAAGCTTAAACTCAATAACATTTATATGAGCTTGAGCTCAAAAATTTTGCCAAATTCAATTCGAACTCGACTCATTTTCACTCCTAACAAAAGATGCCAATTAAAATAATAGAAGGAAAAAATTGTCAAATATTATGCACTTCAAAGGGTAGTTTTACAAAATGCTCGTAATTAATCTTTATAATATGGAAATATAAATAAAATATCTGATCTAATATTAGATTTGGCCCAATTCAAGATATGGGCCAAAAATATTAAATTTATTAAAAAGCCTAGCCCAAATTTGAAACCTTAATCAAGAAGTTTTCTGCTGACAATTCAGAAAATAGAAGCAGACCAATAGTCTGATACCTCGGGAATTATAACTTTGGGAAGAATCCATTTGACTCAAAATTAAATCAAAAATAAATAATTTGCCTCTTCCTTTACACTTTTTTATTTAAAAGAACAAATCTCAGGCCAGGCCAGGCCAGGCCAGTCCGTTTGACATCTCTAAATAGCAGCAAGCAATATAAAAAAAAAAACTCCCACAAGCTTGTTTAATATCAAACAAGAAGAAAAGGAATTGCTCAAAAGCTTTATGCGAAGATTCAATTTAGCAGCATTGGAAATCCTCCAAGTGAGCAGCATTGGAAATCCCCAAGCGAGCCAAAAAATTTTAGCGAATGCTTTTTCACAGGAGGTGAGAGATAATAAGTTCTTCAAGTAGTTGGCGAAGAAACCAACAAAGAGTTTTGATGAATTATTAACTAAAGCAGAAAAGCGTATCAAATTGGAAAAAAACTCGAAAAAATAGAAAGTTAGAAAATCCAAATCAAAAAAATAGGAGAGATGATAAAGTTGGCATCAAGCAGTCAAGAAGATCATTACCAGAGAAAGTACCTCAAATGGAGGCATTTATGGCAGTAAAACCATCCAAAGTGCGATGGCCTCAAAGTGCCCAAAATGGCCTTTCTCATCCTCCCTCCAAAGACTTTTGTCGATTAATAATGATTACGGGCATTCAATTGATGATTGTGCTCATTTGCAAAATGAACTCTAGTGATTGATTCTCAAGTCATTCAAATAGGAAAATCGGATACAAGGACGAGTCCATTTAACTAGGAAGATAAGCAACGACCTTGGCAAGTCCAACTAGAGTAGTAAAAGACGAATCATGAAGAAAATAATCCTAGGCGACTCATTTAAATGATTTCAAGAGATCCAAACATTGGTAGTTCTAAAAGGGCGAGAAAGCCATACCCCAGACATGCTCAAGTGATAAACATAGTTCAGCTGATGATAAAAATTGTGCATCACACACCAATAATTCAGTTTGGACCAAAAGATTTACTAAGAATGCAATGCTCTCATCACGATGCTCTTGTAATAACTATTACTATTGCCAACTATGACGTACGTCAGGTCCTTGTAGACAGTAGTAGTTTGGTAGTTTTTTTTCTACATGCCTTCCAACAAATGGACCTTGGAAATGTCAAGATCAGCCCAATCAAAACTGTACTCATTGTAGTTACCGGAGTAGCCATCTGACCTATAAATTAGGTCGATTTGCCATTTTCCTTAGGAGAGGAGTTGATTATAACATATCATAGGTAAACCTTCGATCCACACATTCCAAGCAATTGTTTCTTCGCTTCACATGAAACTCAAAATTCCCGTTGGCAATTTAGTTGGAAAAGTGAAGAGAAACGCAACTTAGTTGGAGAAGTGAAGAGAAACCAATATGTTTCTAGTAGATGTTATGTGAAGGCTATCAAAGAAGATAGGAAAGACAAAAAGAATAAAAAATAACAAGACTGAGGTCAAAAGTTGAAGAATTGAGCCACATTTAGCCAGTAGAAAAGTTACTTGAAATTGAGCTGATAAAGGGAGATCCAAATAAAACCACCAAGATTGGTCGCATCTGGAGAAAAACTTCAACAGGAAATAATTCAATTCATATAGGAAAATGTGGATGTATTTGCATTTTCTACATCGGATTTGGATGGAACCAATCCCAATGTCATGGTGCATAAACTTAATATGATCCAAATGTCAAACTTGTTATTTAGAAAAAGAGGCATTTTGGACCAAAAAAAGATCTAATCATTTTCAAAGAGGTGCAGAAATTGCTGCAGGCAAGTCACATCGTAGAGATTCAATTTCTAAAATTGGTGCCAAATGTAGTCCTTGTCCCAAAAACAGAACACAAATAGCGGATGTGTAGATATTCGTCATCTAAACAAAGCCTGTCTAAAGGATTCATACCTATCCCAATGCATTGACCATTAGTCAATTCTCCTTAGTATCATGGACGCATCTTAGGGATATCATCAAATTCAACTCTACCCTGAGGATTAAAAGAAAATATGCTTTACCACTTCTTTTGGGACTTATGCCTATGTCATCATGCTTTTTGGACTTAAAAATGCTAGAGCAAAGTGTGCTTTTGGAGTTTGGGGTAATAAATTTTTAGGATACATAGTGACCCAATGAGGGATCGAAGTTCATCTGGAAAAGATACAAGCACTCTTGGATATGAAGCCACCATGTACCGTTGGAGTAGTGCAAAAATTAATTGGATATTTAGCTGCCTAGTTTACTTCATGTCTACGTCTGTAGATAGGAGCTTACACTTTTTCAAGATATTATGGAAAACTAAACATTTTGAATGGAATCAGGATTGTCAACAAGCATTTGATTAATTCAAGGCGTACTTGGAAAAACTTCCTTTGTTGACCAGACCTCAAGAAGCAAAAATTTTGTACATGTTTCTAGCGATATCTCAAGGGGTTGTGAGCTCGGTGCTAGTTTGGGACAAAAAAAATTACTCAATGGTCAATCTATTACGTTAGCAAGTTTTTACAGAATACTGAACTGAGATATTTTGAAATACAAAAGATAGCCTTTGCTTTGGTCATTACAACAAGAAAGCTTCGTCCTTATTTCATTCAATTGTGATTCGGACTAATTATCCTCTCAAGCAAATTCTGACTAAACTTAATACTTCAAGATGATTAATTAGATGGGTAATAGAGCTAGGAGAATATGATATAGATATGCTCCTAGAATTACCATTAAGGCTCAAGCATTAGTTGATTTTGTCTCTATAGCAATGGCAGTGGCGTAACCTGTAAAAGTGTGAAGTCTTCATGTACATACTTTAGCTACCTGAATAGGTTGTGAAGCAAGAATAGTCCTCACAAGTCGAGAAGGAATAAACTTAGAGTTTGTGATACAATTTGGATTCAAGACCTCGAATAATGAAGTAAAATGTGAAGCTATGTTATTATGAATAGAAATGGCTATAAACAATGGACAAGAAGAACTTATAGTCCATTCAAACTCTCAATTTGTCACTAACAAAATGAATGGTCTTTTTGAGCTAAAGGGTGCAAAGATGATTACATATTCTAAAATGGGAAAAGAATTAAAAGAGAAATTCTCCAAGTTCCAGATAATACAAATTCCAAGAGTTGATAATGAAAAGGCAGATCATTTGGCTAAATTCACAAGTCTGTTGCTGAATGTAAAACTCGCCAGATCATGATTCAAGAATTACCTGCCTCTGTATTGACTACGTCACATGTTCAAGAGATCTTAGGTGTAAAGAATTGGAGAACGCCTTTGATTGAATTTTTAAAAGGAAGTTCTGATCCATAAGTGCTTAAGTATAAGCATAGAGCTACTCCTTTTGTGTTAATAAATGGTGATTTATATCGATAATTGTACACACATCCTCTTTTGAAACACATGTCAGTTGAAGAAGGAGATTACATCCTAAAAGAAATGCATCAAGGATCACACAAGAATCATTTGGTAAGAAATGAATTAGCATTAAAAGCTTTGAGAGGTTGTTTCTTTTGGCCAACATTGTGGACAAATGCAAAAAAATCCAGTTCAAAAGTGTGAAAAATGTTAGATGCATGCAAGAATGACCTGTTCGCCTCAAGAATATTTTATGCTCTTAGCCAACTATTGCCATTTGCATGGTTGGGAATTGACATTGTTGGTCCTTTACCAATCGGCCCAAGCCAAAAGAAGTTTCTGATTGTCGCTATTGATTACCTTTGTAAGAGCATGGAGGCAACAAAATTAAGCAAAATAATAGAAAATGAAGTAATAAAATTTTCTGAAAAATATCGATTTGGTATTCCAAGAGAACTAATTTTAGATAATGGAAGATAGTTCCAAGGAAACAAGTTGAAAGCTTTGTGTGAAATATTGAAGATTGCACAAAGATTCAATTTAGTACCTCATCCATAGACCAATGGACAAGTTGAAGTAATGAATCATATCTTACCCCAAGGACTGAAGACGAAGATTGAAAAGATGACAAAATAGTTCAAAAGAATGTATTACTTGATGACAAAAGAGAACATCGTTATATATCCATTGACATGACTATATCCAAAAAAGAAAACATTGATAGAAGGCATAAATAAACATGATTACAAATAAAGAAAGGACATAAAAAGTTCAAGAGTTCTATGCCGCATTCCTAGGATGATCAGTAGCTGTCTCATTTTCTTCCTCTAATTCTTCATTAGGATCTCTATTCTCCAAAATACAGAGATCATGTGGGATTACTTCTAAACTTGCAACCCTTTTAATAGATTTAAACGTAAAACTATCCACTCATTTGGCCTTAAGCTAATCCTTCAAGTACTTATAACCAAAATAATAAAAGGCCAAAGAATGATCGGTTGAAATTTGATTAAACTTAGTAGAACGAAAGAATTCTTCTTTCTTACTTACCCAGAGTCCCTCCATAAAATGTTTCCCATTCTCAGTATCGGGGAAGTCTATTGAACTTTCTTCCTGATCTTCTCTAGTCCTGCTAAGTGTTGGGAATATAGTTGTAGTCAATTAGGCTTCAAGTTCTGGTTCTCAACTCCCAAATTATTGCACATCTCTTGAAGTTTAGTATAGGACTTCTTCAAATCTTTATGAATTGTCTTCATCTCCTAAAACTTTTATTTCCATTCTTCTCCAATTTGAGTAAATTTGTCATAAGCATTCTTCACTCAACCTACTAGGTCAGCTCCCTTATGACTAGTATGAAGAATAAAGTAACGAGTACCAATAAAATAAAGTCAATGACTTCGTGTCAGAAGCTTGTTGCATCAATTGATGATCTGCATCCATGGGAAGATTCATCAAAAAATTTTGAAATGATTCAGATTTTATTATTCTCCAAAATAGAATTGGACGTTATCATACGTGGAGGAGAAGAAATTTCTCTTTCTCCTCACTAATATATCTTCATTCCTTGCCTCCTCTTTTTCATCAAGATCATGAATTGAGAGGGCAAATGGAGATAGGGGCAAAGCTATAGTTAAAGGTTGTTTAGGCAAAGTTGATGGTAAAGTACCAGGTCCATGACTTGCTTCTATACTAATAGTATTTGAAACTAATTCTGTAGCAGAAGAAGTTTTGCGAGGACATTTCTTGCATCACTCATCTAATTCACGAGCACAAGCTTTGAGCGAAAAGTATGATCACGAAGCTGATAATTCATTATTTCTTCTACAAAATCAAAATAAAATAGAATTTTTTCAGAGAAACGATTACATTCAATCATTACATTATCAATATATCGATATAAATATTTTAATATATTCAAAGATAAATTACATAATAGATAAAGCAAGCTACTATACAGTATAATTAAAACTGTCATGCGATAGATAAAAAGCCCACATGCGCTCCACAGGATTCAAACTCATAACTTTATGGTTATAAGACTTCCCCCTAACTCACTAGGCTAGGACTTATCGGTAAAATAAAATAGGCTTAGAACAACAAAAAATGATCATTTGAAAACAAAAATAAAAGGTTATCATACATAAAACAAGAAATTCAATTTTACCAATAGAAGTCTCAAGGTCCTCCCTAATATGACTTAAGTCGAAATGATATAACAGACCATGTTGAGTTAAGCAAGTTCGTTTCATAGAATATTGGTTGAGTCTTTCTAAAAGACGAACATAAACTCAGGACAAAATGATCTAGTATTAGAAGGATGATCAGGAAGATCGTATTTCCATGATATAGGAAATCCCCAAAGTTCAAGACAAGAAAGGAAATAATAAAATTCTTTCCATGATTTATTTGAATTAGGATATTCGGTAAGAAAATTCACATCTCCTCTAGAGGTAAAATAAATAACTCTGGTTCAGAGGCTTTTAAACAAAAGAATGAGTTGAAGGTGGTTGGAGCAATCTCCTTGCTTGATCAATAAAACAAAATGACAAACCCACTTAATAATCTAAAAAAGATGGGAGATAATTGTTTCGAAGGAATACCAAAAAACCTAGTGGTATTCCTGAACAATGGAAACAAAAGAAACCTTAACCCACCAGGAAATTGCCCAAGATGAAAACATAAAAAACTTGGGGAGGATGATTTTGCCTATCATTTTCCTCAGGAACCCTGATAATGTAATTATCAGGAATGCCCATGTCTCTTTTCAATTTTTCACATGGATCCCTCGTGCACCGTGACTGGTAAATCTCATAAAACAAACTACTTCGAAAATTTTTCAATTATTTGTCAACTAGAACTAGACGCAAAACAAAGGAAGCCATGAAATTATGCAACTAAGGAAAAAGGAATTGAAGGCATACCTAGAGACTGGGGATAAGCAACAAAGGAAGGTTTTCAGAGAGAATTTTCGAGAAAGTACAAAAAGAAAGGAGAGATAACTAAAATTAGAGAAGGAAAAAAATTATGAAACGACAACATTACCTTGTAACAGGTCAAGCGTGAATAATATGCTTACTCGGGAGACAGTTCAGGAAAATGTATAAGTCAAAATAAAAACTAAATTACAATTTTTTCCACTCTGTGAAATAATAGCCTAGAAAAGAGACATTAGTTCGGTAGGTCTTTTGCGCAATAGTTCGGGGAGTAGTGTCATAAGGAGATATAAATAAAATATCTAATCTAATATCAAATTTGGCCTAAAATAAATTAAATATCTAATCTAATATCAAATTTGGCCCAATTCCAGATGTGGGCCAAGATTGTTAAGTTTATTAGAAAGCTTGAGAGCAATTTTTTTATTAGGGGAACGATAGAAAATATATTGAAAGAACTCAAACAATGTCAAATGCCAGAGCATCACGAATTACATCTGGGATGGAACACCTAAAAATGTTAAGCAGCCTAGCATTTCTAGCAAGAAGATGGGCAACTGTATTGGCGGTTCTACGAACATGACCAAACCGAACTCTATCACAATCACAGAGCAAATTCTTAACATCGGCGAGAATCGGCCCTAAGTTAGACCAAACATCAGAATCCTTGTTGAGCGCTGAGACAACTGAAAGGCAATCCCCTTCAAGAAAAATATCTTTCCAATTATGGTTATGGCATAAAGACGCCGTAGTCCGAGCTGCTAAAGATTTGGCCACTTCAGCGTTCAGTGGGCAGCAACTAAATGTGCATCCCAAGCCAAGCATTTGCCTTCATGGTTTCGAGCAATAACCCCAAGGCCCACCAAACCCACATCCTTGAAC
>JACFYI010003456.1:11140-23802 GCA_014898755.1 Handroanthus guayacan | reverse complement strand
TTTTTCCCCTGTTCCTTGCCATCACCACCTCCGTGCATGGTTCCCAGAAAACGGTCATGGATGCTGGAACGTAGGCCATCATTTTGATTTTATTATAATGCTGCAAAACGATCGCAGCAATTTCACGCATTTTTCAAATTTAAAGTATTGATTTTTTCCCTCTAAAGAATTTGTGCAAAAAATATTAAAATATGTAAAAATTATCATTTTGTTCCATTGGAATAGTCCATTTAGTCGATTCATCGGTTTGGAACAGCACTTGCAAAAAAACCTTTTCATTCCGGAATATTGAAATGGAGAAAGTCTTGTTTTGATTATAGGATATAAGTTGGACTACATGAGATTGTGCTTGAATTTGTAATTTCTATTTATTTTGAAATAAGAGATTTCATGGCCGTTTATGCTATAGAATTTGAGTGTTCAACTAGCCAGTTAAGAAAATTAAATTTTTATATAAATAGGCCAACAAATGCACTTTAGTCTCAAAAATCTTGTATCTAATTTAGCTCAGTCAAGTTCAATTTCAAATAGAAGATCGAGAGGAGGTCTTGAAAACTTGACAAGTGTAGGGAGAAACCTCATTCAAGGTAATTGGTGAACCTTACATTTAATGTTTCTTTTGTGGGAATAGATTAAATTTATTAAGATTTCCCATGTCTTTCCACTTATTAAGATTTAATGACAATATGAATAGTAATCATGGTCCTTCAAGGCATAAGTACTCGTAATGCTAGACTCGATTAAGCATGGCAAAGTGTTTCAGGTAAATCAGGGACCCACTCAAGCCTATCATGAATGAGATAGATTCAGGTCAACTAAATCGGGTTTGCAAATCCTTCTTTTGTGGACCTGGCCGCGTTTGAGACGGGACCAAGGTCTTACACAACTAAACCCTCTCCAATTATTAAATATATATATATATAAATTATTATTTTTAATATTTTAAAAGTGTGTGATTGTGACAATAGTAATTTTATTATGTCAAAGATAACACTATTTTAAATTATAAGATGGGTTGTGTTTGAAAAAATTTCAATTATGTTAATGAATATTTCAAATGTCAAAAAAATACATGGTCAAAAAAGGGGGAAAAAACAGAAAATAATTGAGTCTACTGGTTTACACCAGTCGAATCGGTTTTTGGGATGGAACGAAACAGGGGAGGTTGTCGGCCTAGATAGGAGCATAGCATGATGGGTCCCAACTGCTACCAAACCCGGCCCCTACTGGCCAGATTGTCATCTCTAGACTTGGTAACAATTGAGCATGAAACTAGTACTAATACAAGTTAAATCATATTCATATAAATCAAAGCCTCATCATAGCCTCACAATTTTTTACCATGCCTCATCGTTCTTTTTCTTTTTCCTTTTTCTTTTTAAAAAAGTGTATCTTCATTCCAAAGTAAAATGACTTTCAAGCTCATATTGACGTGTTATAATACATAAATCGTCATAAAATGACAATGACTTTTTACCATGTCGACTCTTTCAGTTATAATGTCTTGAGTTCATGCATGGTGATCAAAACTTATTTATTTCAACACATTATCTTATTTTTTAAGGGAATTTTATTAATATTCTAAAAAATTGACTACACTTCAGCATTTTTTATATTACTAGTACTACTACACTGAGAAAACTACTCTTAACGCGAGAAAAGGTATGACAAATTTGTCTTGTCTATCTTTACAAATAGGGGTTAGTATAATTACAATTTACAATTGCTAGGTCCCCTTTACTCAAGGCTGGTGTGATTTTTCACAAATTATTTTCTTTGATCGACATAAGAGCTGAGCTTTTTGTCTTTAAAATGAATTTGCGCTACCTTATTGCTTATGGTTTTTGGCAATCTTCTTCCAAATTTCAGCGACAACTTTCTACAGATAAATGGCATTACAATATCTAGAAACAATGTACTCTAGAATTATTAAATTCTATGTATGATTGGATGTTAAACCATACTTTTGTAGTATTAAGAAGCTAATAGATACTGCTGGATATAAAATTCATGATTTTCGTAGTCGCATTTCTCCTTCCAGCAATTAAGTTAAAGTAACATACTTTACATTAAGTTCCCTTCAATAGAAATTGTTTTTAAGCAATTAAATACTTATTTACGCATGATATTGTATAATAATCTAAAGTACATTAATTAATAGTAAATAGAAATCGTTTAGTTAATTGGTCTAAGTTGTGAACCCCAACTTAACCGAACCAATTTTTCAATAATTCTCGTATGAATGAAATTAATGCTTGTGGCTTTTGAACCTTCTTTAGTGAATACTAACAGATTTGCTTGGCTAATGAATGATTAATGCGAAATTTTAAATTGCTCAGTCATTACCGTAAACTAAGACAATGTGTCCACACAATAGCTCTTCTTAAATCTATTGGTTCTTACAGTAGTGTCTGTTTTGGTATTTCATGCCATACTGGATTCGTAAGTGTTTATGATGAAGTGACTCATCTTTACACTTATATTCCTCCCATTGAAAGTATAATGCATTTCTTCTCTTTCCAAATATGGGAGTCGCTAAAAGTTGAAACTTAACCCTATACCTATATAGTAAGCAGCACTCCTTTGTCATTGGAACGGGTCAGAATTAACTCTCGAGTGCTCATTTGAACCTTCCTAACTTATTCTCATTGAACCAAGTTCTTGTAATCTCTAGTCATTAGGTTGGACTTCCTCTGTAAATGTTCTTAATTTGTTAGCTTTAAGCTCATTCCTTTTGACAAGCAATCCATTTGATCTCTAAGCAAACCTTTTGTTAATGGATTCATTCTTTTGAGTTAACACCTTTTGAGATCAACTACCTTATGGTATTACATCTATAATCCTTGTCAAATTTTAGTAGTTGGCTATCATAGTGAATCACATCTATGGGCATTGGCCCATGGTAACGAGCTAAGGAACATCCAACTTGCAAAGGCGTTCTCTTTTTTTCTTTCTCCATAGCTTGATGCAAAGCACTGAAGTACTCATATTCATGCACTAATTGCAACATTCATCCTAGAGTCCGTCATTGTTCCAAATGAATCTGGAGTCTCTAATTTGGATCGTACTACATTGATTGTGATATATTCACTTTGAAAATTCAGAAGTTCATTCACAAGAATTGATTTCTGTCTTTCTTTCTTTCTTTCTTTCTTCTTCGTTTTTTGTTTGTGTGCAAGGAAGGATTTTTCGATAATATGCTTCCTTAACTCAATTATCTATAAGTACAATTTGCTTATTTGTTTATGAAAGATTGTCATCTCCTACTATTATCATCTTATTGAATGAACAATTATAGATCATATTTTTACTTGTTTAATTAGGCTTTGGTACATCTACCTTAGCCAAACACCCCGCGTTTTAAGGTACTTGCAGGAAGGTTGAAGCCTTTCCATAAATTGTAGGTTATGGTAGCTACTTCAGACGATTGACTAAAGCCATATGTCTAATACAGGATGAAATGTAGTTTTTTCAGTTTACTAATTTGGATTTTGAATTCTAAGAACTTTCTGATATGAATTTTGTTATGTTTGACATTTTAAGTTCGAGACTTCTCTCCTTTTTTTCCCCCTTTTATTTGTGATCTCATATATCTCTTTTCTTATCTTGACATGGTCAAGTCTTCTCATTTTTCTTTTTCTTTTTCTGTTTTGTGACTTCATGTAACTTTTTGATTGTGTTGATGGAGATATACACTTGCATATTGAGTTGTCAAATTCATTTGCGATGTAATTCTTAGTAGAAAATTATTGTGGGCCCACAAACAAATGTCATTTTTTAGGGCATCTATCTCATTTAGGTAGAATTGAAGCATGATCAATCAGGAATCGTGGTAGGTTCAAAATTGTAAGATACAACGATATCTTGTAGTACTTTTTAGGTCTTCGTTTTTTGGAAAACTTGCAAAATTATTCATAACTTGACTTTATTGGAAAATAAATATAATTTAAATAAAATTATATATATGGAGATTGCATACGTATGGAATTCAAACAATTTTAGTTATAAGGGAATTTATAAATTTAATTTAAATATTATATAAATCCAACGTAATTTAAGTAGATATAAATTTATGGAAAATAAATATAATTTAAATAAAATTATATATGTGGAGATTGAGTACATATGGAATTCAGACAATTTTAGATATATGGGAATTTTTAAATTTAATTTAAATATAATATAAATTAAATGTAGTTTAAGTAGATATAAATTTAATTTTATTTAACTTACGAATATAATTTATTATTTAGTCTAATTTATAAACTATATAATATAATTTATATATAATATATAATTTAAAATAACACCATCTAAACAATTTCTGCAAAACACTGTTTAGAGACATTACCATCCAAATGTCTTTATATAGTTTTCATAACTCAGAAATCTCTTACTCAAAACTTGACTCTACAAAACTTAATTTAGAGTCAAATTCTCACAGTCACCATCCAAATTGGCCTTTAAAGTGTCACAGAAGCTATTGAGAGCCCTTTTATGATACACTTTTGAAAAGTGCCCTAAAAATTAAAGTGTATCAATATACAATTTTTTAGGATACTTGTAACGCCCCGGATCCTGAGGCATTCCGTCCCAAGATCCAGAACGCTACTCACAATCAGAAACGAACTAAAACTCAAAAAAATAGAAAATCCAAACTACATTCGTACTAACATCCCAACAGCTGTATAATTACAGGCCACTAAAATCTTTCAAAATATATTATCGATCTAAACATAATTTCTTACAAATCAAAAGGATCCAAACGATCCACTAAGTTTAGACGTTCTAAACGATCAAGCCAAACAAAAGCTTCCTATTTACATATTCAAATAATCTAACATACTAACTGGAGCTGTCCCATCCCACGGTCCAATCGAGCTAAACACCTATATATTGTTCATGGAATCATGAGTCCACTGACCCAGTAAAACTTATGGTGTGGAGCATAGAATACAGGATTGAATAATAGGTTTATGAAGAGCGGGATTCAAACTATAGATGCATAGAGTACAATAGTTCAACAATAAGCATATCATGATCAGGAACATGAATGTGATTTCAGATACATATCAGGACAAACAGAATGGACAGAAACTGATAACAGCCAAACTTATATCACATTCATGTCAATAATTCATATGGCAGAAACAACGTTTGGTGGGTTTGTCATCCTTATCACTCCACTTACAGCTCCGAGCAGATGCTCAATGAGAGTCATAAATATACAACTTCGAGCAAACGCTCGAGGAGAGTCATAAACTTACAACTCCGAGCAGACGCTCAAGAAAAGTCATAAACATACAACTCCGAGCAAGCGCTCAAGGAGAGTCATATGTATATGAAATATAGTCGCCGCAGTACGGTCAACCATAAGTCTCAGACGTAATCCTTTAGGACCCTACCTCCAGGACCCATCCTGTCTATCCAACATATATACAAACATATAGGCTTGGAAATGAGTAGAACGTATCGGAACATAACGAACGTATCAGGATGTTTTGAACGTATCAGAATATATCAAACATATAGCCATTTCGGGCAGGAATTCAAACGATCAATTAATTCAACATACGAATCGGATTTGGAATTTTGACTAGAGACTAGAGAGATTTCATTTTGAAATCTTCATCTTGTTAAAAGAGGTAAAACACGAGAGAAATTATTTGGTAACAAATGTAAATATCGAAATTCGTTTAATTCGATTTTGGATATAAGACCTCATTTAGATCATCAAAATGATTTTGTTAAAAGATATGGAGTTTCAATTTAAATATATTACATTTAAAGAAAAAAATATCAAAATAGCTCAAAATCAACATCTTTCTAGCGGCAGTCCATTTTTTAATTGCTTTAAAAATTCATCTCAATGAGTTAAAATTTGTATTTTAACTCCATAAATAACTAGATTCGATAATATTTCTAGTGGTATATTTTTCGAGTTAATTTGATAAGGAAAAGTTTGATTTTTAAAATTTGGAAAGCAGAAGTTGAGGCAGAGTTCAATCCAGTTTCTTGAAAATCTGGCGGGTCGTATTCTAAGGATATTTTTGGCCATATTTTTTCATGATTTTGAGAGAATCTAAATTCTAATATTATCCACACTTAAAGAGATTTTCAACGGTATAACATATGAGCAATTTGGACAAGAAGAAGTCAAGTTTTCAAGGCCGAGAAGTTGGAAGAAAGACATACCCCCACTGATTTCTTGTAGAAGAGGTAGTCTGCGTTCCGAGGGCATTTTTGCTCATTTTTCTTCTTTTTTTTTTATAATTCTTGACTCTAAAGGCATCTACACTCAAAGAGGTTTCCAACGGTATATTATATGAGCTATTTGGACGAGCGAAAGTCGAGTTTTCGCGGTTAAGAAATGAAGGGTTGTGCTGGGCGAAGCTACCCGAGAGGTTGTCGATTTTCTTATGTTTTTAAATGTTCAAATCTTTTATTAAATCCATACCTCCTATCTCCTTTCATTTTTGGTCACAAATCTCATAGTCAAAGTCCATAGAAGGTCATAACATATTTCACAAGGATGATCACAATAAGAATTAAAAGATAATAAGCCATTGAAAACGAAGAAATAACAAAAACAAAGATCACAAAGGATCAAGCAAGAACATGGATCATATAGGCTTATTCATATATAAATGATAACAAGATGATCAACATAATCTTAGAACCAAGATAGGAAGATCCATAAGCCTTATTTGTTGAAGCCTAACTTGTCAAAGTATCAAACGATCCCAAACTTTGATTAATCACCTAAAATGACAATAATTTCTTATTAAACTTCAACACCAATATATTATAAACATTTAGCTATCATTCTTACACTAAACTTACCAATGGTTGGAGAGATACCACCCAAATTCCCCTTTTAACCTTCTTTTAGTATTTAAGAAATTTGCAAGTGTGTATGTGTGGAAATGGAGACTGCCGTGAGGTAGTAGAAGAGAAGAGAGAAGAACAAAGTTTGTAGCAAGAAAAGGAAAGAGAATTGTGCCCTCATAAGTCCTTATTTATGGTGGAAATAATATCAATTACTTGGTTAAGAAATTTTCAATTAAAATATGCAACCAAATCCCTCAATTTCATGGAGAATCCGGCTGCCCCATGCTGCTGCAGATTTGGATATGATTTTTCTCTCTTTTTTTTTTTGAAATATTTAATTAGTGGGTCAAAGAATTGGGCTAAAATAGGGTGATGTTTTGGGCCATGTCTTTGGCTCAATTTAGGCTTGTCGGGCCTAGATTCATTAAGAAATCGAGGTTCGAACGCGAAGATATTTTTCGGATGCAAGAAATAAATTTGGATAATGGAATGATCTTCGCGATAGTAAAATCGACGTACTATTTGAAAAACGGATGTTCAAATTTTTAATTAGGGGAAATTCGTGGTATTACAATACTAATATGCGTTTCTATAACCTATTTTTCTAGTAGTGATGAATTCCTCCTTCTTGGTACTTGTGGCGTTTAACAATCGTCCTTCAAAACACAACAATCACTTCTCAGGGAAAGCAGCATTATAAATTTCTAGAAATAACGAAGTATTGAATTCTTTATATCACGATATTGAATGTTAATCCATATTTTTGAAGCATTAAGAAGCTGCTCCAGTATCAATGGATATCAAGTCCATACTCTTTATGACATTAACTTGTTACTTAGTGATAGATAAATCCACATACAATGGGATGTTTGTGAATTCAATCCATTTAAAAGAAAAAACAACCTGGATGGTTTATTTGTAGTTGTTGAAAGGTTGTTCTCCTTTTTTTTTTTTTTTTTTGGGCTGAGTAAATGCATTCAAATTAATCAATCCACAGAGGAGATATAGTCTAGTTGGGCCTGTCTCCCATCATAAAAACAATTAGAGGGATTTTGTGAAAGGGAACATAGCCATTCCAAGAGCACAAAAATGCTCATTTGGCAAGATTATGGGTTGCAAAATTCAAGTCACGGGAAATATGAGCAACATTCCAAAAAGGCCATCTAAACAAAACATTTTGACTTTTGCCAATTCAGTCACAAGATTCCAATGAATTCGGTATGCCGGATCAGAAAGCATCTTTACTACTTCCATGGAGTCTATCTCTGTAGATATTTTCTCCAGCTTCCTTTCATTTGCTTATTTAAATGCAAGTAACAAATTAAAAATGCTTTCATCTCAGCCGCTATTGCATTGAGTGTCACGCCTCGCTCAATAAGTCCCACCATGAAAAGCCCTTTACAATTCCTGAAGACCGCAACGCCACAAGCTTTTCCATCTATACCTAACTGGGGATAGACTCAGCCATTTAAGAGTTCATGCCCATCGTTTGGAACCAAGGCTCCTTTTCCTCTATCCAGTTAGGTGTTCATGTGCTCGTCTAACCAACAATTAGCTAAATGTTTTTCATTGACTTGGTGACCTTCATGGTAGACTTGATTTCGAGTGTTCCAAACTTCAGACATGGCAAGAAATGAGAATATCATGAACTCTTGAGGATGTTCTTTTAACACTAGACTATGAATTGGATTGAGAAGTAGGTTAATCCAATGAACAATGTCCAGATTACAGAAGGTTGAAGATGGAACCTCCAAGTTGAGAGAAACCAGATCTTTAAAAAGATCGAGCAAGTGAGGAAAAGGTGTTCCGATGTTTTAGGTTGCAAACCACATTACAGTCCACGTTATCCATCAGAAAGATTTTGGACAGCTTCGTTTTTGTTGGAAGAGCAATGGAAACCACTCTCCATAAGA
This sequence comes from Handroanthus guayacan, assembly GCA_014898755.1. Classification (NCBI taxonomy): domain Eukaryota; kingdom Viridiplantae; phylum Streptophyta; class Magnoliopsida; order Lamiales; family Bignoniaceae; genus Handroanthus; species Handroanthus guayacan. The sequence continues at coordinate 15,058 of JACFYI010003456.1, read as the reverse complement.
AGAATATAATTCTATCATGGATTTTTGTGAAAGATTGTCTTCAAATAGTTATAATCCATGGAAATGTGCAAAAATGCATATTAGCATTACACAAACACAATTATTGAAAAAATGAGGGCTACAAATAGTACCATTTCTTATTAGAACAGTTAATTCAAGTGCTGTACCTTAGATATTAGTTACTCATTTTCACGAAATTAATTTTCAATAGTCAAGTACTTATCCATCCAAAACATAGTATGATAATCTAAAGTACATTTATTAACATAGTATAATAATCCAAAGCACATTTATTAATATTAAAAGGAATTCATTTAATTATTTGGTACAAATTGGTAAACCCAATTTAATAAAACCAATTTTTCAATAATAGTAAACACTAGTCAACTATTTTTTAATCATGGTACATAGTACATACACGATATCAAAATTTATTACTATATTTAAAATTCACAAGAAATTAGAACTCTCACAACAGTCACAACAATGCTGCTTTAACATTTACTACCCACAACCCCGAATGTCAAAACCGAATAAAACCCTAATCAAATACAATCATCTACCTCAAGACCTTGCTGCCATTTCACGTAAATAATTTAACAGAGAAAAGGACATATCCAGACAGCACTCTTACCAAAAATATCACCTATATTAAATGACCAAGATCAGAAGGGGGAAAGGGTAAATTGGAAATACTGAAAGATCCAAGGGCAATTAAGTCTTTTTAATTGAAAGATGTGGGAGGAACACGGAACAGAAGGTAAAAAGCAGAAAGAAGGAAAAGAAGAATGGCAAAATATATCAATCCAAGAAGTGCAAGTCGGTTGGTTTGTGGGGGCGTGTGAGAAGGTAGAGAAATCGATAGTGCAATTCCAACCCCTACCCCTACCCACAAGAAAATTATTATTTATTACTTATAGAAAAGAAAAATAAAAATATTAAAAAATAAAAATAAAAAATAAAAAAATCACGCTCGTTCTCCAACCCCTCTTTTTCACACACAACACACAGTAGAGAGAGAAAAGGAAAAATAGAGGAAAATTTAGATTATCACAATCTCATCTCATCTCTCTGTGGCGTTGTTTGTTCCTCTGTACATATGTATTCTTCTAAGCCATTTTGTTTGTGTATTTCTTCTTTTTTCTTTCTCTAGAATCATTTCTCATCCGCCGAGAAAAGATTTCGGTTTTGATTATTTTTGTGTAATTTTTTGGTGGTTCATCTTTTAAATTGGGCCATGCGGAGAGGACGAGCAGCGGGGAGGCAGGTGGCGGCGGTTCAAGGCGGAGAAGCTAATGGATCTGGAGGATCTAAGGAGATGAGATTCCGCGGTGTGAGGAAGAGGCCATGGGGGAGGTATGCGGCGGAGATCAGAGACCCTTGGAAGAAGACTCGTGTTTGGCTCGGCACCTTTGACTCGGCTGAGGACGCTGCTCGCGCCTACGACACCGCTGCACGATCGCTGCGTGGTCCAAAGGCGAAGACAAATTTCCCTTTGCCTCCAAGCGGAAATGTTTTCCCGGATTTCAACCCTCAAAACCCTAATCAACGACAAATGAACCATAATCCTAACGATCCGTTCATGGATTCGCGCTATTACTCCCAGGACCAACAGATAATTGCGCAACAGAGGCCGACATCTAGTGGTATGAGCAGCACCGTGGAGTCTTTTAGTGGGCCACGGCAGCTCCCGCCGCCGCAGCAGACTATGCAGCAGCGGAGGCATCCGCGGTCTCCACCGATTGTTCCTGATGATTGTCGCAGCGATTGTGATTCCTCCTGCTCCGTGGTTGACGATGCCGAGTGTGACATCGCCTCATCGTCTTGTAAAAAGGCCCTGCTCTTTGATCTTAACATGCCGCCGCCAATGGACGCCTCCACTGACTTGGATGAGCTTGCTTGCACAGCGCTGCGGCTCTGAAGTTTTCTCCTGTGATGATTAATGTCCAAATTATCATTTGGAAGAATCCACCCATTTGGTTAAATTACTGAAATTTTCCATTTCTTTTTGTATGTTAACCCTTTTTTGGGGGTTTTATTTGGCGGAAAAAATGAAAAGAGAAAGAGAGAGACAGAGGGACAGAGAGAGAGCAGAGAAAGAAGATTGCTCATAGACAGGGTTGAAAGACTGTTGGTGCCATAAAAACTTGAGTCTGTCTTGTATGAGTGTCTGTTTGAAGAGAATTTTCTTTTTTAAATTTATAAACATTAATGTTATCTATAATAGAGGACATTATGGTTGATGTTAAGTGTGCTTCCTTCAAGTCTTTTGCTGTCTCGTTATGTTCTCTGAAATGTGTATGAAATCCGTTGTTTCACTTCTTGTTTCTACTATGGAACTTGGTGGAAATCTTTCTGATCTGTACTATTACATGTTGGCTTGGGAATATGTGTTTCATCTCATATTTTCATGTACAGCAGAAAGTTTCTGTATGAAGGTTGTCCTGCAGAAATTTCAATATATTGTTTGCTAATATTGCAGAGATTCTTATTCAAGTGAATTTTGCGATTACATCTACCTGGCTTGGTTAATGTAGTTGTGTCTTGCTACCAGAGATGATCCTTTCAAAATTTATGATTTTCACTCATCTCCATCTGCATTTCTGTTTAGTTCGGCTTCATTTTAGATTTTATGCTCCTGAAGTTTAAGGATTTTTTGACAGAAAACATGGACGTGTTTTATCATGCCAACATTTCTGATGTCTGTGGTGTTTCCATTCTTTTGAAGAGATTTCCTTCAAAAGACTTAGTGTTGCCATCCAACATCATCCGTACATGAACTTCTCTCAACGAGCTCTGGTAGAGGAGATATTGATGATAGGTTGCCATATGCTCTCTATGGATCACCTCTCCCATTTTTTTCCAAGTGAACCGAACATTATGATTTCTAGGAGCTATTATGATATGAATTTCTTTCTATAGATCACTGGTGATTTCTGTGTGTACTGAACTCTTTTAGACTTATAAATATGATAAGACTGTCATCCTTCCATTACTGGTTTTCTTGTCTGTTAACTTTATGCCATGAGAAAGAACTGAATTTGAAACGTAATTTTGCTTACTGCAATTAGCATCATATGGACTTGTTCAATTCTATACTACATTTAAGAAAGTAAATTGAGTCTGAAGCTGTTTATATCGTTTTTGTATCTATTTTATCATTTCTCTTTTTATAAATTATTGCTTTTGCCCCTGCATGCAAAATTTTAAGTTCATGTAATCTGCAATATCTGGTTTATTTTATCTTACTTCTTTGTGGATTGTGCTTTCTAGCTTTTTAAATTTCATTGACTGGGTTACTTGCTGATGCATTCAAATGGAAATTTGTTTAAGAAAATATCTTATTACGGTGAGCAAAATATCTTGCTAGGAATTTTTGTATATATAATCAATTTTGCTAGCACTGCTCTTTGCTACTTGGTTGACCTGTTGTCCCGTTCTATTGTTCCTTTCCTTCCTTCTTTTGTAGCGACACAAGGAGCAATGTTTAAACTATTACTTTAGTTGTGATTTGTGAAGCTTCTGCAGGATCCAAGTTGCTGCTGGTGTTTGACGTACGGAGGTTTTCCCTTTCTTTTCTTCTAAGGTTCGGGATTAGTAATTTGCTGCGACCTTTCTCCTTTCAGTTTTCACTTCTTCTTCAACTCTCAGAGCTGGGTGGCGGAGATGACTGAAATAATGGTTGGCATTAATATATGGGATAATTACCACTTAGCACCTCTTGAAATTTGGCCTAATTACAGAATCACTATGTGGTTGGAAAACTACAACACCTCTTCCTATTAGTTCAGCTAACTGTAAATTTAACGAAGACTGTGTAACATCACAAGTAGATGCTCCCTGTGAATGGAGCATCTACTGGTACAACACATTAGATATTTTTGTCCCTTTTTCCCCCTTTTTTTGTGGGTGTGGGGT
>JACFYI010003455.1:0-10552 GCA_014898755.1 Handroanthus guayacan | reverse complement strand
GAGTTCAAAAATCGATTGCACTAACTACGAATTTGACGAAGCCAACAGTTGTTGAAAATGGACAACAAAGCCCCCATCCAGCAGCGGCAATTGCTAATAACCAAACCTAGGATGCTAAAGTTCCTATCCTACAACTCACCCAAGAAACCTTTCTGGCTTTCATGGAAAACGCCTTCGCGCTGGCTATAGTGATGGCAGTTGCAAAATGTGTGGACAACTTCAACAACTCAAGCTACTTCAGTCTTTTCCCTGAACTCAAGAGTCCTCCTCAACTCTCGAGGGGACTAAGCAGAGGCCTCATGATAAGAGGGAACTCATCTCCCTTCTCAACGAGATCACAACCTTCTTGTGCTCTTGATGGCCAACCTGAAGTCGAAAAACTAATGCTTCTAATTTTGCTCCTTGCACTATCCTCCCGAAACACAAGCCTCTAGGGTACTAAAGAGAATCTTACCCTTAGCGCCCTCCCTTTGCAAAGAAGTCTTTTTTGTATGGCTATACTCATGAAATTGCTCCTGATTCGTGTCAAGGTGCCAAGCCTCCCTCTGTTCAACGTAATAGAGACCCTTAGAGCATTTAGATCACTGTTATTCTTAGATGGAGTTATATGATTTTACTGAAGCTATGTACTATAAAAAATCCCAAACAACTCCGAAAAAGTAAGCTTTACAATATTTAAATTAGTTGCCAACCGGTGTTGTTACTAGCCTGGAGCAGTTAAGGCAATGCTTCTTATATGATTTCTCTATTAACAAGAAATACCCTAAGACAACTTCATATGTGTTCACGATAAAGCAACAAGAATGAGAATTCCTATGGAATTACATAAACCAGTTTATTCAAACTATCTAGAGAACCCTCATCTCATTGATGACCTCTTATCAGATATTATCCAATGGATATTGAGATAGAGGAAGTTAAAATGTGTCTATAGCTAAAAAGCCCTTAACGACTTTGGAAGAGCTCATGTTAAGTGTGGAAAAACGCGTACTCATTGAGGAGACAATACAACCTCCACTGACTCATGAAAAGAATATGAAAGATGAAGAAACTCAACTGCCCAGGAAAAGATAAGAGCATAGATTTGTTCCTCCCGTCAACACCTCGAGGTCAAAAATATTGATAGTGGTGAAATAACAAGGAAAAAAGAGAGGCTCAAGATGATAAAAGACAACTTGCAAATCTGGAGGTCGGAAAACTATTGCATTTCCAATGCACTAGAGGGCATGCGATGGAGGATTACTACCATTTGAAAGATAAAATTAAGTAGCTCATATAGAGGAGTTATTTAAAAAGAGTTTGTGACCAATAGGCAGGCCAACCCCAAATGCAAACATACAGTCGTTTGTGACTGTAGGCACTCGCCCCTGGAGCACGGGGAGAAGATGAGAAAGAACCCCAGCCTTAGAATGTAGACAACTTGCCCATGGCAGGAATCATCACTATTATCTTCAATGAGCTTGTGAGAGGCGACTTTGTAATGCTAGCAAATCACTAACGGCATCAGCCCAACAAATTCATGACTACACGAATGAGAAAGCATTACATGTATACACAACTAAATCGTCGCAACCTAAAATCTTCTTTTGGGGAGAGAGACTTAGAAATTGGAAGAACACAATTACGCACTGCTGACCTCAACTTTTAATTTGGGTGAAAAAGATCTTATTTATCAATAGGAGCTTAGCAAAAATTCTTTCTATGATGCCTTCCTTTTGTTAGGCATTATCAATGCCCAACTTCAAAAAGTGAAGGCCCTTCTTATTGCATTTAGTGGAGAAAAAAGTAGAAGTTGTAGGAGAAATTTCTCTCCCCCACTCCTTGGGAACCTTTCGGAATAAGGTTACCAAGATTGTAAAGTTTTTTGTGGTGAAAGCTCTCTATGCATGCAATGTCATCTTTGAGCAACCTCTGTTGAATTTATCTGAAGTTATTATTTCAACATCGCCCATGAAGATGAACTTTCCCATTCCTGAGAGCCTTGGAGAAGTGACTGGAGATTAGAGGATGGCCAATAAATGATACGCTAACCTCTTCAAAGCAAGGTGAGTTAACGTAAAGTGGTACAAGCTCGAGCACTTGATGAGGGCAAACACCTGGTGCTTGACCTTAATTCGATAAAGGTACATCCAAGATTTGGGAGAAGTGATTGGAAAAAGAAGGTAGGAAGAACTTAAGATAAAGTTGACGAGATCAAGATCATAGATGTTGTCCCAATAGATAAAAGGCAAATTGATGAAATAGTTGACCAACATGATTCTAGTCCCCAAAATCTAGTGTAAACAAAGATTTTACATTAAATTCATGGACTCAAATAAGACCGCCCTTAGGAATTGAAGGTCAATAAGAACTTTTATGTTCAGCAGTCGTAATTTACTTTTTAGTGTGTAAGTCGATGTTATGTCACTCCATTGTTTCTTTGTATTTCAATTTTTAGGAAGTTCACATATATAATTTTGCATGTTAGAATTATCCATCTATGTGATGCTTTAATGAGTCTTTACTTCTTTACATATGATTTTAAATATATTTTTTCATGGATTTTCTTTAACAATTCCAAGGCACAACTTAGAAAATTTTCCTAATCATACAAATAAGCAATGACAACTACCCCGATCACTAGAGTTAGCCAACATCACCTCTAGCTGAAACACTTGAGTTCCACCTGTGACCACGAAGTGTTTTTTGGAACCCCCAAGTTGGGACTTCAGTCCCCACGTTACCCATGTAATTCAAATTGGAACTTCAACACCCAAGTTTCAATTGAAATCAGAAGTTGCTTCCCTGAAGCCCAAAATTCAAGTTGGGAATTCAGTCCAGGAGCTATGAGTGAAATCACAAGTTGACTCCCTAGACCCCCAAAATTCATATTGGGACTTCAGCCTCCAAGTTTCGACTAAAATCACAAATTGATTCCTGGAACCCCTAACAGAAATATGATTTCCCCATGAGAAATAGAAACTTCGATTTTCTATAGTCTGAGGCCGAATCGAACTTCCCACACTCATTTCAACGATCTTTTTCTTGATATTGATTTTGATCACTTGATCGAGTGATGAATGTTTGTGAGGGATGTTTTAGTATAATTACAATAAAGACCGCTTTAATGCTCTAACTTACCATAGGAACTTCCATGAAATCATGGGCCCCATAAGAACTAAAAGGGTGTTTGGTTGAATTAATTTGAGACATCTTAATTATAGGCTCCAAAAGATTTTGGAGAATATAAGATGCTAATAATACTAATTTTGTAGTTAATACAATTCAAATGAGAGGAGCATGTAACATCGTAAATTAGGTTCGGATCCCTTTTCAATTACAACATCATACCATCTTATTTAGGGAGCTTATAAACTTTTGTCTTGAAAACTTACAAAATACCTTATAACATTTTATAACAAGCTTTTAAGAGTTTATAAGCTCGTAAGTGAATCAATATTTGTGCTGACCTGATGAAGGCCGTAGTACTATTTGAGGCATGGTTCGCCGGAACGGTCGCGGGGATCGGAACGAGGATCACCGTTCCAGTTCCATTGCGTTGTCGTGGAACGGTCGCGGCAAATCTACACATTTTTGCTTAAAATTTGGAAAAAAATTCCAAAAAAATTCTAAAAAATATTAGAACATGTAAAAATGTCTATTAATGCATATATTAATAATTAAAATAATTTTGAATACGATAAGATCAGAAAGATCAGAAAAAATGCGAGAAATAAAAGAACACATCCAAATAAAAAATAAATAAAATTGTCACATAAATAAACACTTTTATTTTTTGCGCTTAGTCAAAATTAACAAGTGAATTGAACACCATTAGTCTCATAATCTTTAATTACAACTAATTAACAAATTTAAAATGAACAAAACTGTCTCGGGAAGAGAACTTTGTCAAATCACCCTTCCCGACTACTGTTCATCTTCTTCCCTGAGGCACTGTCAAGCAGAGTCCAACAAATCATTCTGGTTTATTGAGTGAAACCATGAAAAATCCATTTTCTCTTCTTTCTTATGGGCAAAATGGACTCTCCAATCATTAAAGAACATCCATTCTTGTAGCAAAATGCCCATACCAGATCTGGAGATTATGGACCAAGAAAAAAATGGCTTTTTGCAAGTTTCACTGTTCCGATCCGTTCCGAGTCGCCGTTCCAGCCCAAAAAAAAGGACCGACATGCCGTTATCGCCGATCTAATGGGGGGGCATGATCAAGAATAAGAAACCTCTGAGCTGACATCCATAGCATAGCTCCCCAAGCATATGCCTTGCTTCGATGGGTTTATTCGTTTCAACAAGCCTATATAAATTTATCAGAACACTTGTGTTCAAACTCAAGAATGCAGGGGAGAGCAGAAAAGAGGTAAGAGTGTTTGGAAGAGGGAAATGGACAAGCTGAGTAAGCAAATCATTAATAGGGCTACTCTTGCTTGGCATGCAATGGTGATAAAATTCTGCCACTTTTGATTAACATGACACGTCAAGAGAGAGTTGCCCTATGAACGATTCAGCTTTATAAGTGTGGAGTATTATAGAAATAATTTTTACTCCCAAAGCAAAAGGTACAGTTTCTGTCACAAAAACTAATATTAGCTTCTCTTTTGTGAACATTGAATTATCATGCAATGTCTTTGGAACTTGGGCCGGATTGTTTGATCCTAATGACCAAAACTGCTGAACATCGCAATATTGGCAAACAGAAATATGGTTTCCTAATCTGCGCAGCTTAATTAATTAATAATCCAGCCCCAGTTTAATTTGCAATTGATTCTCAAAAGTGCTTATTTAATTATGAGCTGCCGGAATTTTTTTTTAAGTGTTTGGAAATTTTATTGTAAGCTTTCTAAAAGTAATAAACAAACCTGATAGAAAATTATACGACAAACCGAGGAAGTAGAAGTAAAGTTGGAGCTCAAACATTTTTTGTTGATTTACAGTGAATAATTTATTGACCATTCAAACCAAGTACTTCTGATATTAATTTACTTTTTCCAACTTTCCGAAAACGTAAGTGATTATGTGTTTGTATAATTTGTTGCATATACTACCTAACAAGTACAGCAGATTCGTGCAGTTTTCTTCTACTTGGTGTGATACAGTGATCCTCATTTAAGTATACTATACCACCATAAGGCTGTAGAATAGTCGTTCTCTAGATTGTTGCAAGTTCACCCTTTTATGAGTTGTGACCCCTTTGAATGAAATTAGTCAATTGGTCATAAAAGTAGTGATTTGGAGGTAAGTTTATTGAAAGTGCATAAGTTCAATTATGAGCGGATTAGCAGCTCATTTGGTGTTATGTTTAAGCTGGGCATGCTAGTAGCGAGGCACATACACATAGGCATAGTGAGTAAAAATGCATATCATACTCGTCACTTTTTCATGCGTATTTTTAAAAAAAAACAGTCCGTTCACGTTTTCAACTTAATGATACTGAAAAATACGCATCTTTTATACAATGGATGTATATTTGACATATAAATCCATATGTTTCCATACGTACCCGTAACATATAATTTTTTTAATTTTTAATATTATTTTACTTATTTTTTGTAATTTTCAAAACACACCAACTACCCAACCACTACTTAATTATTTCAACTTTTAAATTATTTTCAACTTCATTATCTAACCACAAACGAGGATATACAAAAATTAAACAATCCATCACTCAAAAAATTAAAAAAAATGCATTAATTAATGTATTTCATTTAAAATTCATATTAATGAGTTTTTCTAAAGCAACTATATTAACTAGTTAGTTGTTCATGATTTCATATTTAATTCTCATATTGTTATTCATGTAAGACTATAAAAATATAATTAATTTATTTCATTGACAACAAAGCTATATATTCTAAAGAGAAATATACTTCATTTAAGATAAATTTATTAATAAAAGACTAAATATTAGTAAAAAGAAGCATAACAAATTTTATTATTTCATTATATTTGTCGTATTTTTTATTTCGTACTTTTTTTCATTATTCGTAATATATTTGTATCTTTTATGGCCTTAATTTAAACGAATTCGTAATTTTTACCGAATAATTCAACGTATTTTTTATGAAAAATATATATTATACTCGTACATAATAAGTACCGTAATTTTTCCGTCCCGTATTTTGCTAACTATGCACATAGGCCCAAAGCAAGAAAATATGCTTATTATTATGCTTGTTGTCAACTTGTGATTTCTTGTGCACAGTGCAAGAACCGTAACCTTTGAGAATCTGGGTACAATTTTTGTAGTTTTGACACTATTTTGGTATAAGAATTTTGGTGCAAAAAAGAAAATTTAAGGAAATCAACGAAGTGAAAAATGTTGAGGACATTAATGTATTGGAGAATCGGAACGGGAGAGATAGGGCCATATAACTTTTCTCTGGAATAGAAATGTTGAGGACATTAAGCCACTTATATTGAAACGGAGCAATTTTAAAATCTATAATTAACATTGAAAATCCCAAAATTGTTAGAATAGAAATAATTTGAAAATATTATTACCAAAATATGAACCTAATGACAAGGAATTTCAAAAATTGTCTCAAACAACTGGTACTTGGGAAAAATAATAAACAAACCAAGCGCATATTAAAATAAAGAAATTTTCACCATCCCAAAAATGACGTCTTCCTCATCTTTAACTAAGTTCTCTGCACTTTAAGGATATAAATAAGAGTGGAAAATCTCCCAAGAAATGGTTTTCTTGACCTTCTATAGGATTTGAACAACGTGAACATCATGCGAAATCAAGATAAACAAATATAATCCCTTTTTCATCATCTAAGAATTTACGGTTTTAATAACCAAAAGATCCAATTATCATAATAAAGTTGAAAAACTTATTATCAGAATATCACAATCTACTCAAAAGGGCGCACACTTTATCAGATTCACAATGTTTAAACTATTTGTCATGCCCGTGAATTTTTTTGTGACTTAAATTGATTTACTTGACCAAGCTCTTAATTATTACCCGTTAAGTGCATGGGTCTATACACTTATTATTATATATAGAAGAGCCTCGACTATAACATCAATAAGTGGGGTTCCGGAGACTTCTATATTATTTACTCACAAGAGGAAATTAAGTGTGTCTGGAGACTTCTACATTATTACTCATAAGAAGACCTAAATTTCAACCCCAAATCCCAGTAGGTGGGTCAAGGGACTTGTGCCACTGTAATTCCCTCAGCATGTTGATGAAACCCGTTCCTGTCGACAAATCCTGATTCATTTAGGGCTCATTAATTTTTGTGAATGGGATAAGAATGTAATAAATAAAATGTGAGATTAAATAAGGGATGGAATTATTTTATAATAATAGTCATTTGTTTACGTAGAAAGATTAAATTGGTGATATAAACTATACAACGTTTACATTGATTGATAAAAACATAAGTGATAAACTTGATTTTCCTAAAATACCCCCTTTTAATTTGAAATAAAAAGAACCAGTATATATTACATTTAATTTCCTATAATTTCCCATCTATTAATGGGTTTTAATAATGGATGTTTGCTTGCTGCCACAAAACCAGTATACATTACATTTCGGAATTGCTTCTTTTTTCTTTTAAAAGAAACAAAAATAAATAAATAAAAATGACAGTAGCCCATTCTCCTGGGGGAAATTAGAATTAGTTGAAAAGTGGTAGACCCAGTTAGAAAAATGGAATAACATTTCAGGGGCAATTTTGACCCTTTCTTGGGGCAAGAATTGAAATCTTGGATTGATTGTCCAATCACATCCCTCATCCCTTGATAATTTATCAAGAAAATTTGAATTTTTCTCTCGGCTTGGGCCATTTCCTAGGCCTAGTACAATTAGTAATCAAACAAAGGAAACACATGTTTAACCCATATTAATTAATATATCCCACCCAATCCATTGAAGTAAATGAAGCAGTATGGACTTAGTTAAATTTCTTCTTAAGGGAAGACTTTCTTTCTTTTAGCTTTTAGTGGGTATTAAGGAATAAGTCCAAAATTGATAAAATAGCGTGAAAGCCCATATTCCGAAACTTCTAGTGAAGAAGCAACAGTTGAATATAAACCGAGTGGCTTTTAATTAGAAGAAATTTCACATATTAACACCTCAAATCCCCCACTTTTTTTGTTTTGAATAAATTTTACACGTAAAGCGATCGATGCACTGACAGAACAATTAAACAATTAGTACACTATGGTTTATGAACCAAAAAATTACATTTTTATACAAAATAACTCAACTAGGAAAAAAAAATAATATAACAAGGAAAAAGGATTTTTCTTCTTTTTCTTTTTTTCCACATAAAACCAACATAGAAGGTAGCAAACCACTTATCAAAAAGCTTAAAATCCCAAAATCATGTGGAAATCCATGCCAATCTAGGCATCTTTAATCAAATCTTTGAAAAAATTGTTACGTGAGTATTGAATCCTAGCTAATAAGACTTATTCTCTAAAGAAGTATACATACAGCAGTCTAAACCCCAAATCACAATATACCAAAAAAAAAAAAAAGGGAAGAGGATTACCTCTAGTGGTAAGCCTTTGTCTTAATTTGGCGCAAGTCTTGGAACTATAAGTGTATCTATATGAGGTTTTGGATTAACCTAATTAGCACTAATTAAGATCTACCTATAATGTCTCAGCGCTATCAATTCTTACAAAATCTCATTCTCCTAGGTTTTAAATACACTTTTCTGAGGAAATTTATTTTATGTGACAAAACTATGAGAAATATAATGAGACATTTATTATATATAACGCATTATTGTGAGAAAAAGCTTTTGTAAAATTAGTTTTTTGTGGCGAGAACTCCACTTTATTCTTAATATATAACATAATGTGAGGGGAATATTTTGAGAAAAATAATGCGATGAATATTTTTTATTGTAATAATTTATTGTGATGAAATTTTGACTTTTTACCATGAAATTTTTTTCTTACAAAAAAATCATTTCTTTGGTAGTGCAAGAATCCTAGTTCCCTTAAGATTTGATCATGGGTAACCCTATTTTAACTATTAATTAAGTCCCATTTTTTAATCAAGCTAAAAATTAAATATCATAAAACTAAATAAATACATCATAAAATATACGGTTAACATAATGTGATCGCTTATTATATAAATAATTAGATGTTAAGACTCCAATCGCATGTCTTTTTAATTGAACACAATCATATTTCTTATATTAAAGTTCTTGATTCTTACTAATGGACATCGTTAGCAGAAAATTCATGCATTAACTGGAGTAGGAGCCCGATGATATGATTGGAAATTTTCCAGGTTCTTTTATAGTTTCAATGATGAAATGAAAACCATTCTGGCACAGTTATAAAGCTAAAGAACTAAGAAAAAGGCTTCAGTTTATCTTTTACATGCTCAAGAAATATTTTTGTAATGTACATTAAGCTTTTGCAGTATTAACCAGAAGTTCTATACAAAAAACTCTGATATTATTTGATAACACTCATAGGCATCCAGATAAAGAATAACAGAAAGAAAGTCCAATTCCAGGGAATTAGTGCCATTTGAGGTAAACCAGAATGTTAGAGTTTTCTGATTTTGAAATAAAAGCCATCCCTTTTCTCCTAATCAACCTATTTCTTGATTTGTCATGTTTTTAGTTTGCAACAGATCTTTTGAAACTAAAGAAAGTCATCAGATAATAACGTAAGGGAGGGTGATATGAAAAACGAAATACAATTTGAATTTCCCGTAATCGAATAAGATGCTAATAAACAAAGAGAACCTGATTTTGTTTCCTCAAGGATGCCGAGTGATCTAGTAAAGGCAGACTGGAATTCCAATCTCCGAAAAGCCAAAAAAAGAGGAATATCATGAAGGATATGCATGTAGGGATCAGATAATAAGCCACTTAATCTTTTCTAGTCCTTTCTTGCAACATTCATGGACCAGTGCAGAGCAGAATCTGATATGCTTGTAAAGCTGCTTTCCTAATAGAGATGACCAAGAAAAGGAATCCTTTGAGAGGACATCCATAGCATATGCGTTCTCACCATTGGTTTATTCCGTTTCTGAAAGCCTATATAAGTAAATCGAAACACTAGCATTCACTCAACCATATCGGGAGCAACAAGTAAACTGAGAGTTAAGAGTAAGCTAATCATTCGTAGGGCGACTCTTCCTTGGCATGCAATGGTGATAAATTCGATCACTTTTGATTGCCATAACACGCCAAAGGAGAGTTGCCCTCTGAATGGTTCAGCTTAATGTCTAGTAACACTGAAAAACAAGCATTGATCCTCATACAAAACGTATATGCAGTTTTTGCCATAAATACAAATGCAACTTTGCTTTGTGAACATTGAAATATCATGCTGCATTGCTTCTGTTGTGGATTATCTCTAATCATTTTCACTTTTGATTTTGTATGAATTTGAGTCTTGTCGTCCCTTCACGCACGTTTCATCAAATTTAACCTGTCGTCGAACACATAGAAAGATCAGCATTCATGGCTTTTGGGACCTGGGAATATAATTTTGATCCTAATGGCAACAATGCTGAACATCCCAATGATCAAAGGTGAAAAATTATTTCTTATGA
>JACFYI010003453.1:425523-460292 GCA_014898755.1 Handroanthus guayacan | reverse complement strand
ATAGTAAAATCGATGTACTATTAGAAAAATGGATGTTTAAATTTTTAATTAGGGGAAATCCGAGGTATTACAGCTATAGCAAGCATCAAAAGTTTCAAATTATATAACACAATAAAGCTAAACAAGACTAGAACATTAAGCTAAGCTTCCAATTTCCAATATTTGGACCTAAAATTAATTCCCTACATGGTAAATAATAGAATCATGAGTCCATTGACCTAGTAAGATTATGACATGGATGAGAAGCATGACAATAGCAAATGGATAAGCTTAACAAAGGAATTTAGGAATTCATGAGCCCATAAGAGAGAGAGCCAACCATAACCAAGAACATAACATATCACAAGTCAGAGGCATCGTAATGCATTTTATAACATATGATCAGTTGCTCAAAACTCATCAATAACCGGTAAAAGGAATCAAATTAGGCCGAAACAAATTTTTGGTGGGTCTGTCACCCTTATAACTCCAAATCATATAAATTACATGTAACATATATAATCCTTATCCCTCCAAATATAGCCTCCTCAAGTGGCCACTCGAGGGGCACCGATCATGTTTAAGGAATAGTCACCACAGTACGATTGACACGAATCTTAGGACTAGCTTTCTTGGCAACCTATCTCCAGGCTACCTCGAAACTATCTAGTTGGAAAAGGCCGACGAGGGGACTCACTGTAGTCTAATACCACCCAGCTGTTCCTCCTGAACCTTCCCAGACCTATCATATATGTGTATAAGTTTAGAACAAGTAAACACATTGGGACGTTCCCATTTCAATTAAGATTCGAATCCAAATAACTAGTCGATTCAACAATGATTTGGATTGGACCTTGGATATTGGAAAAATAATTTTTGAAGTCTTAAAACGTTTTAAAGAAGTGAAATATGGATTTGGATTAGTTAAAAAAAATTGAAATATGAAAATTTGGTCACTGGAATGGGCGCTGGGGCACTTATTTGGGCAATCCAGCGCCCAAACAATGGCCAAAGCCACTCACTTGGGCACTTTGGCGCCCAGATGGGAGCTTAAGCACTCAATTTTTTTTTTTTTTTTTGGAATCCTTATGTTGGCAAAGGTCTAAATGTGAAAAAATTAGACTTAATTTGTTCTACTTATCATCAAGATTTTTAATTTTTAAGTTCTAAATTTAATTTACAAATTTTTTGGAGAAAAAGTGTTATATATCCATAAACTCAAAATTTTCTTTCTGTATAATTTTCGTCTAGAAATCAGAATTTCCGTGAGGCTATTTTGGAGCAAAATCTTGGGAGTTTAAATCTCAAATCTTATTTTTCAAGTTTAGGGAAAAATGGTGATTAAGTCCAAATTTCAATTCTTTCACTTGTCTCAAATTTTTTCCTAAAGTCCAAGGTTCCTATCCTTAAGCTCATAATGGCATTGAACAAAGAATGAAGATGGTCACAAAATCATATTGATCATTGGCAAGAAATGGAGTCCATAATCATAGAGATATGCCAATAAATCATACATATTCCATCATCACAATTAATATCAAGAAATGGAACCAATAGAGGAATTTTTCAAGAATATGGCCAAGGAGAGAAAACCATAAACTTACTCTTCTCATTAGCTTATACTTTGGTGATTGAGTCACAAGTTCCCTACACTCCAAGCTCGTGTTCCTAATAACATCAAAGATCATATACATGAGTATTAAACCAAGTCTTCATAAATTCCCAAATCAAGATGATATCCTATCACTTAACTTACCGAGATCCTATTGAGAGAATGCTTATTCTCCAAATTTTTGCTTTGTCTTCTTGAAATTTTAAGTAGATGTATATAGATGTTTGTTGCGTGGAAGAAGTGGAAGAAGAGGAAGAAAATAGCAATTAAAAGAATAAGAGTAACTTGTCTTCCACAAGCCACTTTTATTTATGGAGATGAGAGTGGCATTTTTGCAAATTTGTGAAGGCTTAGGATTTTGCCACTTGTCAAGAGGTGAGGTTGTCTTCATTAGATGTTGTCTAGATGAAGTAGCAAGAGCCATGGTGTTAGGTGAATCTCCAAGATTGTTGGAGGATTTTCAAATCTTTTCAAATCCCACATAGATATGTATATATTTGTATGTAGACATGGCTAGATATTTTGAGAACAAGTCTTGGGCTTTAATTGGGCCATGATTCATTAATTTGTTGGGCCAAAAAATATTTTGGGACGAGTTTTATTGAAATAAAATTTTTGAATGGTAAAATGATATGTTTTCATCAATGGGAGATTTTGAACGGTTATAAAAGCAATTGCTTAAAAATAATGAAGGAATTTATGTTTTGAAATTAAGGATTTCAAAAATATATTTAGGAAAATTTTTTGGGTCATTACATCTATAGAATTTGAGTTGAATTGCAAGACAAAGTCATCTCTTCATTTTCTTGCTTCTTGCTTCCTGCCTTACTTGTTAAATGTCTTCCATTTTCAAGAACTTCATCTTTCTAATTATCAACTTCAAAGGAAAAAAAGTAAGGTTGGTTACTGGGTAAGCTTCAAACCCTAAATACATGATGATTTATATTATATGTCTAGGGTTTAAGAGTTAAGGTGATGACTTTTATGAATTTGATTATTGAAGGATTTGCTTAAAAGATTTGGAAAATTAGCAACCACCTTGAGGATTATAACCTATAGAGGTAAGGATTATGGCTAATTTCCTTCCTTAATAACTTATTACTTTGAGCCTTGATGATATAACAACCTTTTGCTCACAAATTGTTGATTGATGACTTTGATGATTCATAAGAAGTGATACCCTTGTTTTATTGATTATTGGACACTTTCCCTTGTTGGTTCTTTTTCCTTATTATGTGTTTTTGAATCCTTGATCAAGTAGGGAAGTTATTGGAGTGAAAACTTGGACATAACAAAGCTTTAAATGCCTTCAAAGTTATGAACACAAAAATTGGTATTTTTGCAAAATTTCCTCCAAAACTTGAAAATTAAAAATCTTGATAATGAGTAGAACAAACTAAGCCTAGTTTTTTTATATTTGGATCTCTGCTATCATAAGGAGTTAAAAAAAAAAATTTGCTCGTTTGGAGCATCCGCACCCAAATTTGGGTGTAGCAGCGGCCAGGGGCATCTGCGCCCATTCCATGCTCGATCGCGCCTACTTCAGAACACTTTTGAGTTTATTTTTGACCCATTTTGCCTTTTTATATCTATATATCACTCGATAAGCTTTCCTAAATCCGAATATATAATTTACGTGTCCAAAATTCGCTCTGAATTGAATGATAAAGTTTGATACTTGTTTGAACTTTGAAAATTTTAATTCGGACAAATATCATTATCTTTGAAACCTATTGGGTGGCATCGGGTCGACAGTTGATTCTCTAAAGGGTTTTTTACTAGTTTACGTAGCTCCACGAAAGCCTAGAGATAGGTTTTCCAAGGACTAGCCTGTGATATGTGAACTTTCAATAATTTTTGTCACACTACATGTCGGGTCACCATCTCAAGTGGCCTCTCGAGTGTGGGACCATTGGAGGGATAAGGATTTTGTGTTTATTTGGAGTTATAAGGGTGACAGATCAAACAAATATTAGTTCTGTCTCTACTATACAATTGTGTAACTCATTTCACACTCTTGACTTGTTTTACGCTCTCGTCAAGCTACTCGTTTATGTTTGCTTATGAAAGTATCACACTTGTTTGTCATGTTTTATTTTGTCTATTGCCTTGTTGCCTCTATACCGAATTTGTTGAATTACCTTGTTCCGTCACCATTCCATAGCTATGATTCTCACTAAGTCAGTGGACTTATTTAAATATGTTACCATGTGTAGGTGAATAAACTTTGGAAGTTTGTTGGATTGTAGTGATGGGTTTTTGCTTTATGTTTTATTATGTAATCAGTGATAGAGATGTACATTTGAGAGTAAGTATTTATGTTTGGCTTGTAGTTATTAGGGCTCCTAGCATGTGATTATTGCCATTAGAACAATAGTTTATGGGGAATTCATGTAAATATAGTTTGTTTAGTTTGTAGTTGTAGTAATGTGACTCATAATATGCATTGGATATTGAGCCATATGTATGAAAGTATATTGAAGCGTTTGTTTAGTTAAATTTTCCTTGTATGTTTATTGCTCCACTAGAGGTCCGCTTGCTTGCAGGTAGCATTACCGGCCTAGGGACGGATGTCCTGGGTCCCAAGATGTTACAAATTACCACCAAGTAAATCAAGCATGAGGCCAGTTGGCAAGAGACCACGGGTGCTTGACACCTCTCATACCCCAATATTTTTATAAATTGCAAATTGACCCCAATATTCTCCTACAAGTATAAGCTTTAACCTTACAAGACAACACTTTGTTCTTGCTTTAACCTCATTATCTTCTATACACACATAGTCAACTCCAACTCTTCCATCAATTTCTCCAAGCTACAAACACTTTAAGTTATTTTTCAAAGGTTGTAAAGCTTAAACCAAATGGGGGGAAAGGGTAGGGCTAAACACTTGGTAAGCTTGAAACATTAAATTATAAGATGTTTTATAATATAGTGTTTAAGAGGAATAAGGTGATAACATCTAAGTGATTTTGACTCCAAAAGGAGGACTAGCTTGAGGATTTGAAGGGCTTGATATAATCTTTGGAATAAGCTAAGTAAATGTAATAATTATGGCTATTTCTCTTGTCCCATAACCTTGTGACTATGCTTTGAAATCATAAATCCTTATGCTTGACTTGTCTTTGAGATGGATTTGAACTTCCTTGATATCCTTGAGTGGAAGTCATGGACTCTTTATTTGATTACGAAGAACCTGGTTCACCTTTGACATTTGAAATTCTTATGACTTCTATAGTTGGTTGGCCATGACCTTGGTTGTATTGTGTGAAAACCCTTGCAAGGACACCATTGAATGGAGTAGGAAAATGGACATTAAAGGAAACTTTTGATTTAAACACTTAAGAGCAAGTTTTGGAAACTTAAACTCTCAAGATTTATTAAATAAATGAATAAATAAAGGTTATTAATGAAAAGAATCATTCCTGCAAAATTTATGAATTTCAGAATTTTTGGAAATTAAAAATAATATAAAAATTATGGGCACGACCGTGCCCATAAATAGGGGCATTGGCTCTTAAAGCAGTAGCCCCGGGCTACGTGGGCATGTCTGTGCCTGTCTACGAGCACAGTCGCATCCAATCCAAAATACTTTTTAAGTATTTTTTACTTTTTATACCTTTATATGTCTATATCTATTCCAATAACCTATCCTAAATTCAAAAAATCATTTTATATGTCTAAGATCCGAACTGAATTGATTGAGTATGTCCGATTATCGTTTGAGGCTTTGTTAAATAAATTCAGACAATTGTTATTGATTCTAAAACCTAATTATTAATTGATTATTGGATCTCAGGAAGTCCTAGGAGGGACAGCTGGACAGTATTTATTGGATAGTTTCGCAAAAACTTGAAAGTAGGATTTCCAAAGACTAGTCCATGACATGTGGCATGTTGACGGTGTCACATTGTGTAATCGAGTTACCCCCTCTGAGTGGCCACTTTAGGATGGAACCTGTGGAGGGATAAGGGTTATGTGCATGATTGGAAGAGATAAATGTGATAGATCCACCAAACACTAGTTCTATCTATCTTATTCGATTGTATGTTTGATATCAAATTCTTTGCTCGAGTCATTGATTCTGTTGGGTTAATGAACTTCTGTAATCATATTGCATCTTATATCCTATTTATAAACTTCAATAGGTCTCTATTTGACTTGTTTGTTCGACTTGATTCTTTGCCTTATCATTCCTAGCCGTAATTCTTGCTAAATCAATTGACTTATCTTTATATTTTACCATGTGTAGGTGAATAAGCTTTTGAAGTACTTTGGCTTGGGAAATTATAATTTTCTTTTTTTTTTCTTTTTGTTTTAAGAATTGTGTAAAGGATGTTATGATATGAACATGGCATGTAGCTACTAGAACTTATGGTGTAATTAGATATGATTCAAACCATGTTTTGTAATAGATATTGTGGAATTAGAAGTATGATGTAAATGTTTATAAGATTGTCTAGTTATTTCTTCATATTTATGTTATTTAGAGTGTGAAAACAAATTTTCATCATAAATTTGTGAAAAGGGACTAAATTAACATTTTCAATAAAACTTAGGGACTAATTCAATTTTAAAATAAGAAAATAAATTGGAGGTAAAGGACTTTTTTGTCATTTTATGAAAAAAAAAAAGCCATCAGAGTTTATCTAGATTGATGACATTAAAGATAATTAAAAACATGAGGATTGGTTTGAAATTGTGGCCAAAACTTAGGGATTATAATAAATTTTACCCTCTAAAATTTTAATAAAATTTAAATAATTTCATTCATTGGCATATTTTTAATAATTTAAAAATATAAGTGGTTAATGAATTATTTTAAATTTAAAAACTTTAGAATATGGTTAAAATTAAAAAAATACGTCCAAAATATCTACACTTTGCATATAATATTATAGATTTATAATGTATAATTTTATTTAAAGACAAAAATTATTAAATGCACACACATCGAGTGTGCATCAGTTGCTAGTTATAGCAAAAATAATTAGAGCAACTTAGTCATTTTACGATTAAAGGATGTGGATGCATGAAGTATAGGATGTAAAGAATATAAAATGCTTGAATCAACACCCATATATATAATCTACTTCATATACAAATAGGGAAGGTGTCCGTTGTATTTCCTTTAATGTATCGACTAAATAACCATATTTTAAAGGACTTATTGCACTTCATCCCCCAGAAAATTTTAAAATGTGCACTTTTCCCCCTAAAATCTTTAATATACAATCGTCCCCCCCAAAACTAGTGAATAGTGTTGCACATTACCCCCTAGTGAACTATTCAGTGGGGGGTAATGTGCAACACTATTCACTAATTTTGGGGGGGCACGATTGTATATTAAAGATTTTAGGGGGAAAAGTGCACATTTCGAAATTTTCTGGGGGGTAAAGTGTGATTTGTCCTATTTTAAATTGCACCTTTTATTTGTACAATCATTTAGTAGTGAGGTATTTTCAAGTATTCTTTTTAAAATTCCTTATAATATTAACTTATACGAGTAGCTATCCGTCACCTAATAAAAAGTCATGACCCACTATTTATCTTTTTATATTAAATTGTGTATAGGTTCATATTTAATTATCAGAAATTTGGGAATAAATCCCTAAAGCAATTTCATTTTAGGTGCCAGTCTCCACTTAATTTTAAAGAGTTAACTCCCCAGTTTCCACTTATTTTAAAAGTTCACCCCATATCTAATGCATAAAGAACTCAATGCCCTTAAAACAAAATGCTAAAATAACAAAACTCTCTTCCCCAACCTTGATAAAAAAAAATATGTTTTTGAAGAGAAGAAGGAAACGTTTCTTGTTCAAATGATTTTTCTCCATCTTTTCTTCCTTTTCTCTATTCGCGCTTTTTTGTAGTTCTGATTCAAATGGTTTCTGTCTATCTTTTCTTCCTCTTATCTGTTTGCACATGGTTTCCCAAACTTAAGAGATCTCTACAGTCCTTTGTATGCTAAGAAGGTTGAAGAAGCATAGAAGGTATTTTTTCTATTATTTTTTTGTTCGAACTCTTACTTGAGTAGATAAATACTTCATTTCATTTTTTATATAAGTAATTTTGGATATTATGAACTTGATTTTAACTAGAGAGAAAATCTGAAGAACCCTAATTTTGTACTTGAAAGGGCTCAGTTTATTTTTCATTGGTTGGGTTTTCACTTCTTTTGATTTTAGTACTTGACTTTACGATTTACATGATTGAAGAAAATTTGGTCTGTTTAATTGAGGATTTATCAGCATTTGCATTGTTGGATTACATTTATATTAGAATTATAGAGATAATTTTTGAAGAACCCTAATTTTGTACTTGAATGGGCTAAATTTGTACTTCATTGGTTGGGTTTCATGATTTTTTTTTAATTTAGCACCCAACTTTATAATTTACACAATTGATTGAAGGATTTTTGGTTGTTCATTAGTATTTGTATTGCTGGATTAAAGATTTCATGGAATTTTGGTCTATTTAGCTAAATAATACGTTAGTTTCTTAGCAAAATCGGATGAGCTATATTTTGTATAGCTTACAAGCAACTTGAGTACAGAAACTCAAACTTTGAGTATATGTAATTGTAAAATGTAGTATGTACTAAAACCTTTTTTTGTATTTGATTGCAGAAATGCCTAGAGTCTCAGAGCTTTATTCATGTTGCTCCTCGTAATACCTCTAGTCTACTATGGTGAATTTAAAATCCAAAATGGGGTTAAAACACATCGAGGCATTGAAGAAAAGTCCATTCTACATATGCCTTGAAATGCCAAAACTAAATGCTAGCTTCATTCGGATTGAAGCTATACTAAGGAGGTTTGATGTCAAAAAGCTTTCTTTTACTCTCGGGAAAGACATGGAAGTTCCATTTATTGCATTAGAGTTCTCAATGGTTTTAGCATTGGAGCACGTGGGACAATATGTAGATATAAGGTTGAAGATGGAGTCTTCAACTGTTACACGGTTATTTTTTAGAAAAATAAAGAATGTTACCTAAGTTGAAATACCCAAAAAAAAAAAAAGAGCAGTTTGTACATAAGAAAAGTAATGAGGCTTTAGATGATTTTTGCAGGTGGTATACGCAGTTAGTTTTTAATTATTTTTTATTTATGATGATTAATTATTGGACACAATGATTACTCCTACATTATGTGGATAATTTATTAAGAATTGGTTTGCATGCATGGATGAAGCAGTATATAGCTTTCTTGTTGAAGATATGAGAAACCACCTGGGGGAGAAAGTTGGGAGGATACTAAGAAAAAGTACTTTGACGGATGCACTGTTGGTTTAATGGTAAGTGATATTCATTTTAATGATAAGTTTACTTCTACTTGGTTGAGTATAACAATCGAATTGTAAAGAACAATCTTTGGTTTATGAGGGCATCCTATCATTGGGATTGCCTTGAAGTTTGTATGAATTTTCACGATTTTACTGGCGGGGCAAATGTAAGCTATAAAATAATGTAAATATTGAGAAGAAATTGAAAGAGATAACGAAAGATATGGTGATAAATAATCATTATTCCTTTATAATTGTTTGGTATTGGTGTGAAATTACAAACAAATATTTATCGGTTTTTCTTGAAACAGGTGCTGCCCTTCACCCCCGTCCCCAGAGAGTTTGATTTGCTAACTCTAATCAAGAAGCAAGCTGATGCTATTGCCACTATAGCGCCATCTTTTGATCATGCCGTAATTGAAGCTATTCTTGGAGCAAAAGATAAGGAAATCATAGCACAAAAGTGCACGATTGCAGAATTGGAGCCAAATGCAAGAAAGAATAGGATTGTAGAATTGGATGCAATGGCAAGCGAAGAGAAGAAGGGCAATGAGAAAGCCAAACATGAGAAGAGTACTGAGGAGGTTGTGAAGAATATTGATGAGAAGGAAAATGAATAGAAGGACGAAGGGAAAGCCGGTGAGTTAGTTGATGAAGAGGAAAAAAAAAAAAGAAAAGAAAAGGCTAGTGGATTAGATGAAGAAAACAAAAAATGAGAGAAGACTAGTGAATTAGATGAAGAAGAGAAAAAAGGAAGGGGATACTGGTGGATTAGATGAAGAGATTAAAAAAAAAAAAAGAATGCTGGTGTGTTAGATAATGAAGAGAAAAAAAAAAAAACAGCTGGTGAGGAAAGTGAAAAAGTGAAAGAAAAAGATGATGATAGTGATGATGATGATGATGAGGATAATTTGAATGTGGAAGGTTGAACGAAACACCAACATGAACCCGTATCTCCCATCATCAATGAGGAGTCAGTGAATGCGCCCATTATCAATGAGGAGTCAGTGAATGTTGCATTGATGTTAGCTTCCTCTATTGTGATAGATGTCCAAAATAGAACTGATAGTTTGTCACCCCAAGCATCACACCATCTAAAAGAGTTAAACGATTGGTTGTTAGAGGTCATGGTTGTGATCACTGTCTCCGTAGCGAATGTACTTCATTACTCTATTTATGTGCTTTATTCGTCAAAGGTTTGTACTTAATCTGTTGCATAATGTACTGAACATGTAATCTTTTTTTTTTGAACTGGCAAATTGTTTTGATTGCTACTACGAATGAGGAGGATGAGAAGAAAAGTAGTCTTCTTAAGAAAAAGCTCCAGGGATATCACGAAAGAGCTGATTATAAAGGTCGCAATAAAATACCTAATGTCGTCCGAGAGGTTCTTGACACTTTTATCAACAAAGATAATTTTGAGTAATTATATTTTCTTCTCATTTTACTATTTTTTTCTCCCAATAAATGGCGACTTTACTTTGTTAGGTACCAAATTGTCCTATTGTTGTAGAATAACTGTTTAGGATAGAGATAGCCACATTTTGGGTAGCGAGGGGTTATGTGACCTATTGTTTGGAACTCCACTTAAAAGTGATGTAGTGGACTCTTACATGTTGATATTACATAGTCGACAAGTCAGGGCAGAATCTAACCATGATGTATGGTGTATGTGTACATTAGTACAGGTATACTACGAAGTTCTCTTGGTAATCTATTATATGATTTTAATAATTTTCCTAAATAATAAATATTTGCTAAATAAGATTAGATATTTATTCATTCTCATCAATGATGATTATCATTGATTCCTTCTTGTATTGGACACCCAAAATCGAAAGTTTGTCCATATGAACTCTGTGATAGGGCCCACATACAAATAGATGACTAATGCTACTATAAGTTTGTTAATTTTTAGAGTAAATATCACTAAGCCACCTGAACTATGCTCGTTTTTGCACTTTGCAACCTAATCAAAAAAACGTTTCACTTTGCCACCTTAACTTTGCGAAATTTTTCACTTTGCAACCTTAGTACATTTTCCGGTGGATATATGCCATCGGTAGGTGGCATTGTGCAAATTTCGCGAAGTTCAGGTGGCAAAATGAAACGTTTTCTATTTTCATATTAAGACACGTGTTCAGTGTTGAAATATTCCGATGGAATATTCCCCGGAAAATGTACTGAGGTTGCAAAGTGAAATTTTCACAAAGTTAAGGTGGCAAAGTGAAACGTTTTTTTGATTAGGTTGCAAAGTGCAAAAATGAGCATAGTTCAGGTGGCTTAGTGACATTTACTCTAATTTTTATCCCAATTCTTCAAAAAATATAAAATTAAGAAATGGAATGATCAATATTTATGCTAGGCCAAATTTTATTCCCAATACTTCCATGTTTTAGTGGGATATCATGTCGTGAAGAAGTGGAAGTAAGCTTGAGTCTGCAATAAAATGGTGACTTAGATTGTGGTGTATATGTTTGCCTTTGGGTAGAGTGTTGAGCCAGGAATAAACAGGAGTTTTGTGGTTATGCTGAAAGTTGCTCTATGGATTCAATGCATACACATATGGCATACACTATTATGACTCATGAACATGGCTTGCTGAATTAACTATTGTATTTTGTGCTGTTGAATTCGGGCATTGGTTGGATTATTGCTGTATTACTAATATTTTTTTATTTTGGATAATGTTAGTTTAAAAAATGTTTGCTATTACTTTGGATGGAGTTATTTTTGAAATTTTGTACAAAATATTAGAAGTTAGGTACATATTCCATTTAATAAAGTATAGTTGGTGGTATTCCAAAGTATAGATAATCCAAGATATTTCGAAGTTAAGTACAAAATATTTGATTTTAGGTATAATAGCCCCATAATAAAGTGCATATGACTAGTTGTTTGAAGTACACATGATGTAACTAAAAACTAAAATATAAAGGTTGTCTATATAACCTTGTTGATAGTGTTTTGGATGCTTTCTCTCAATGAGTAACGTATAACTTTGCACAATAGTGAAAAAGGTTTAATAAGACAAATTCAGTACAAAATACTGCATATTGAGTACATAATCCAAATAAATGAAGGATTTATTCTCTGAAATTTTAGTATAGTTCCCTAAGATGTTTCTCCTTTAACACCAACACTACATTATGGATGAAATACTTATTGGGTGTTTTTTGTGGTCAAATTTTCCTAATTTATACAACTTTGGATGACTATCATGGATCTATCTCTTATTAATCTACTTACCACTACTGCGAATCATTGCTTAAACTTTTGGAATGGACAAGACGTTGTATTTCAACCATTTGAATCACCTTACAACTAAGATTACAACTTGTTGATGATGTTTTGGATGTTTTTCTCTTAATGAATAACGTATAATTATGGACAATTTTGAAAAATGTTCAATAAATCGAATTTAGTACAAAATGCTACATATCAAGTACATGATCCAAATAAATGAAGCACATATTCTTGGAAATTCAGTATAATTCCCTAAGATATTTATCCTTTAACACCAACACTATATTATGTATGAAAGTAAGAAAATTTGTCCTCTTTTACCAACATAACACGTCCTACTTATTTGGTGTTTTTTGTGGTCAAATTTTCATAATTTATAAAATTTTGAACGACTATCATGTATCTAACTCTTACTAATCATACTTCACACTACTACGAATCATTACTTAACTTTTAAAATGGATATGACGTTGCATTTCAACCATTTTAACACACGTGGATCACCTCACAACCAAGATTACACCTTGGTGTTTTGGATATTTTTCTCTCAATGAATAACGTATAATTATGAAAAATTTTAAAAAATATTCAATAAGTCGAATTCAGTAGAAACTATTGTATATCAAGTACGTGATTCAAATAAATAAAGTACATATTCTCTTCAATTCAATGTACTTCCCTAAAATGTTTATCCTTTAACCCCAACACTACATTACGTATGTAATTAACAAAATTTGGCATCTTCATAACAACATAACACATTATCTTATTCATTGGATGTTTTTCGTGGTCAAATTTTCATAATTTATACAACTTTGAGTAACTATCATGGATCTAACTCTTACTAATGATACTTAACACTATTGTGAATTATTATTTAACTTTTAGAATGGACAAGACATTGGATTTCAATCATTTCTACACACATGGATCACCTTAAAACTAAGATTATACCTTGTTAATGTTGTTTTGGATTTTTTTATCAATGACTAATAATTCTGGAAAATCTTGAAAGATATTCAATTAGTTTAATTCAGTACAAAATGTTGCATATCAAGTACATGATTTGTTTCTATTGAACAATAGGTTGCAAGGTATGAACAAAAGCTCCACATTTTCTTCTCTCATATAAGAGCTAATTTCTTTTACCTTCTAACCCCTTAGATACCTTCTTGCCTTTGAGCAAGCATTGCCCATAGCCTCCAGACAATTTTGTATTTCTTTGTGAAGATTCAAGTGACCCAGTCATCGCCCTTATTGTCTAGACTATTTATCCTCCGCTTTTCTCAACCTCAAAGATTGTGTATGTGATGATTTGCACGATCGTTTTGTCACCCGATGATTAGCCACTTATCTTGGTGACTTTCTTTATTTATGTCCTTTGTCTCCTAGGTTTTTTGCCTTTCATTGCATAATTTTTCTTACCTTTCTTTTACCGCTGATTTGATTAATTGTCTAGTTTCCGTTTTTACGTTATGTACTCCTATAATTATGCAATTCCTTTTATTCCAATCTCTTCGTTTCATTTTTTGAATAGGTGCAGTAAGTTTCAAGGGCTCTTCATCCTCACTTTTTGGCCAATCTACTTCTTGCACTCTATTTGTAAAGCCTTGGAATCCAAGAATGGCCATTCCTAGGCTGGCAACGCTACCTGTGGGCAAGCAGACCTTTAGTAGAGCAACAAATAGGACAATTAATTAAACAAACGCTACAAAACACATTGATACATAAGCCTCGCCATTCATTACATAACATAAGCTATACTATTACAACTTCAAACTAAATAAGCTATATTTACATAAACTCTCCAAAAACTATTGTCCTAGTAGCTACAAGCCACATAATAGGAAACCTATAAATTACAAGCCATACATAAATTCTAAACCTCAAGCGTACATCTCCATCATTTATTACAAATGAAAACACAAAGCATAAACCCATATTTACATGACAACAAGCTTCCAAACTTATTCACCTACATATTGTAACATAATTAAATAAGTCTACCGACTTAGTAAGAATCAGCGATAGAATGGTAAAGGAACAAGGGAAATCAATGAATTCAATATAGAGGCAACAAAGTAATAGACGAAATAAAGCGTGCCAACAATCGTGATAATTCTAAACATAAACGAGTAGCTCGACAAGAGCATAAAACAAATCAATATATATTAACAAGTAACACAATCGTATAGCAAAGACAGAACTAATATTTAGTGGATTTGTTACCCTTATAACTCCAAAATAATACATAATCCTCATCCCTTCACAGGTCCCATGCTTGAGTGGCCGCTCGAGAAGGTGACCTGATCATGTAATGTGATATAAATGTTGACGGCCCATGTGTCAAAGGCTATTCCTTGAAAAACCCATCCCAGGCTTCTGTGAAACTACCTAAACAAGTAAGAAACCCTTCAGGGGATCAACTGTTGGCTTAATACCGCCCAGTATCCTTCCTGAGGTTTCATAAGGGCTCATAAAATAATCGTACAATAGATTTCAAAGATAACAAGATTTGTCCGAATTAAAATTTTCAAAGTTTAAACAAGGAATTAAGTTTCCCAAGGGCTCACACACACACTCACACACACTTATATGTATATTTTGTCTTCCAATTTGTGTATTGTGTGAGGAATTAAGTTTTTGGGTTAGATTAGACTAAATTTTGTGTGACACCAAAAGAATTCCCTTAAAAAAAAATAAAATAAAATCTTGAATAACCAATTTTTCGTTTTCAAAATCACGAACATCATTTTAATGTCAAGATAAGTTTTATGTATTCAAAAGATTTTTGTACATTTAAGTTTTATTTTCGTGCCCAGTTTTGATCCAAACAAGCCCAGAGATTTTTTCTAAATAAAATTCTCGAATCACTGACTTATCAAAAATTTATTTGATTTCAAAATCAAACATCGTTTTAAAATCAAAACACGTTTCATGTACCCGAAAATATTTTGAACAAACACGTTTCAATTTCTTGTCACGTTTCGACCTAAAAACGAACCTCGTTAACCCAATTTACAAGCCAAAACTTCACCCAAAACCATAGCCACTTTTATTGACCAATTGAGCATCAAGTGGAATTCAAAATAAAAGAGAAAGGAAAAAGAAAATCTGATTCAAGAGCTCAGCCGTCAAGCCCTCTGCAGTAGCCATGGATGGGATTTTTTGATCCCATCCATCTCTTCCTATGTTGTCAAATAGCCCACACATCAATCTTCTAGCTTTTGAAAATTATTTTATGGGGGTTTTAACTTATTTATTATCTCATTTTGACCCCAATTGGCTTCTATAAATAAGTTATATTAGGTGATTCAAATCTGCTGAACTCTCAAGCACTTAAAACACTTAGAAAATTCATTGCATCATTTCCTTCTAGTAAGAAAAATAATTTCAGCTTGTGGGATTCTAAGGGGTGTGAACTCTCATCCAAAAACTTTGTAAGTAGACTTTAGTCTTGAGATTTAAGAATGGTTTGTCTTATGATTTATAGAGCTTGACATAAATGTATATATGTGGTTATAGGTGTCGATTCTAGACTTGATTCAACCACATTTTCAGATAAGCAATAAGAGGTAAGATTTATAGCATACTCCCTCCTTCATGAGCATGATTTTCCAGCTTTCCTCTTGATTCAACGAGCATGCTTTGTATTATGGAATATGAGATGTTCCATCGTATGTTGAGCATGAAAACTTATAATGTTTATTGCCATTCTTGCTATTCATGCTACTATCTTGAATATGAATCTATCCTTAAGCTTGTTGAACCGTTCCAAACTATATACCGTTGCTTGGGATTGATCTTAAATGTTGGACCATGGACTAAGAGGAAGAACGAACTAAAAATTTGATTAGAAGCAAAAGATATGAACAAAATCTTATGTTTTGACGTTGAAACGATCTCTCGAAAAATTTCAAAACCAAAACCCAAAATGATGCTTCATAAATGTTTTTATGTATTTAAGAATCTCAAAAATGTATATTTGGATCAAAAATTCAAATAAAATCAAGAGACAAAAAAATCGGATTTCAAAATTGAAAGTCGGCGCTCAAGCGCAGATTTTACTGTTCACCGGCACCCAAGATCCCACCTTCGGCCAAAATTTTGTGTTTTGGGTGCTCAAACACTCGTTTGTGCACCCAAGCGCTCAGTTTCGGTCCAAAGTTTATGTTTTGAGTTTTAAAACTCTATTTCTTGATATTTTGAGTCCATATCCAATCATCTTAACGTTATACAAAGTTTCAAAACATAATTCCACTAGTCCATGGTTGAATTTCCGAATTGATTGATTGATTGAATCCGTTTAGCCTATTGAAAGGTTATTGATATTATGGCCTTAGAACGTTACGCCTTGCCCGCTTCTTAAATGATTGATTTATTGTCTATTTCGTTCTAAGCCATATGATTGATTGATTGGGGCCCATGTGGGGATTTCTTGGGTACCGAACTCGAGCAGTATTGGACTATCGACTAGGACCCTTGAGCCTCTCATTGTTGGGTAGTTCGGACGAATTCTAGAGGTAGAATTTTGAAGTACTACCCTAAACACGTAGGTCGGCTGTGCTTCTTGATTGAATTATGCTCCTTCGGGAATTGGAGGGACAAGGTGAAAATGTAAATGTTGAAGATATAAGGGTGATAGACCTACCAAAAGATTGTTTCAGCCTATGGACTTGAATGTGATAATAATATGTATTATATTGATTGTCTCGCACGTTTCGATTGTTGTCCGTATCACATTCTTGTATTGATTTAGATATGCTCATGTTCTTTGAAACTCTTACTCTCTTCTGCATGCTATAGATTTTACTGGGTCAGTGGACTCATGACCCTATTTAACATATAGGTTCTTGAATTGTAAACGATTGAATGATTGATTGGAGCTCGATAGATTCTATAGCTTGGTTGGGATTCTAAACCCTATTATATTTTGGTTTAACCTATTGTCTTGGAACTTCTGGACTTAGAGTTGTATTTTGGATCGACATCATGTTTTGGATTTATGAAATATATAAAATATTGGATTGCATTGATAAGTTAGATGGCTCAATTGTAATTTTGGACAGTTTGATATGTAACTATACATTTTGGGAATTACTTTAGATTGTTTGATGGGTTTTTGTGAGATTTCGCTTGAATGATTATGCTGCATTAAGTTTCTGATGATTTTTGGGACGATTATCCATCCGCGAGTAGCACTTCAGATCTTGGGGCGAAATGCCCCTGAAATCTGGGGCATTACATTTTGGGCCTAAAAATTGGGCTAAAAATTATTTCTTAGGTTGAAATAGCGCATATGATAATTTTTGGGTGTAAAATAATTTTTTTAAGTGATAAAATATTTTTTGTTATGAGAAAAATCTCAAATTGGTAAAAAATTGGTTACCGATTAGGATTTTTCTCAAAAATATTTTAAAACGTCCACCGATTGAAAATCGAAGGTTTAAAAATTACATTAAAAAAAATTTTACTTAAAAATTTAATTAGGAAAGTTTTCTCATATTATTATTTAATTAGGAAAATTTTTCGAGTTGTTACACTATCCCTTCCTAAAAATAATCTGATTCCCAGATTTTTACTTTAATCAAATAAATGGGGATACTTTTCACCTATCTCGTCCTCAAGCTCCCAAGTGGCCTTATCGACCTTCTGGTTTCTCCAAAGAACTTTAACTTAGTGTATCGTATGATTTCTAAGCTCATGAACTTGGAAATCTAGGATACAAACGAGTTTTCTGTGTATGTGAGGTTGCTTTGGATTGGCACGTCAATGTGCTCAATGATAAGGGAAGGGTTTGGATGATATTTCTGCAGTTGATAATCTGAATCTTGTCAATTGATTCCTGTATCATCTCAGGCCTCAGTTCGTCTCTTTTTTCCCCTGAGGTACTTCTTACCTTATCGAAGTCCCAATGCAGAGATGATCTACATTTCCTTCTACACAGAGCTTCAAAGGGAGCCATTTGTATTGAGGCTTGGTAACTGTTATTATCGGCAAACTCCACCAAAGATAAGTACCTATCCCAATTTTCAGGAAAGTTTAGAACACAAGCTCTCAAAATATCTTCTAAAATTTGTATCACCCTCTCTAATTGCCCATCAGTTTGATGATAAGC
The DNA here is from genome assembly GCA_014898755.1 of Handroanthus guayacan. Classification (NCBI taxonomy): domain Eukaryota; kingdom Viridiplantae; phylum Streptophyta; class Magnoliopsida; order Lamiales; family Bignoniaceae; genus Handroanthus; species Handroanthus guayacan. Next base: position 442,053 of record JACFYI010003453.1, on the reverse strand, counting down.
TGCCATACTAAATAACAGCTTAGTCCCCAATGTTCTTGTAAACTCCTTCATAGCCTCATCGTGAACTTTGGATCTTTATTGGAGAAAATGCTGTGAGGTATTCCATGTAGCCGAATTATCTCTCTAATGTAGATCTTAGCGAGTTTCTCCACATGGTATTGGGTTTTGATAGGTAGGAAATGTGCATATTTTGTGAGCCTATCGACTATAACCCAAATACTATCACAGTCTCCTCTTACTACTAGCAGATCCACCTCGAAGTCCATGGTGATCTGAACCCCTTTTCAACTTGAAATTGGGAGTGGCTGTAGGTTTTTAAAGGATCTCTGGTGTTCCGCTTTCACGAGTTGATAGGTTAGACATTTCTGTATATAGTGACTTATGTCCCTTTTCATGTCGTCCCACCAAAACTTCTGTTTCAAATCTCTGTACATTTTTATTCTTCTAGGGTGTAAAGAATATTTGATTAGATGGGCTACTATCAATACTTTCTCGTACATACTTTCAAGAACACATACCCTATTTCTGAAGCATAATAACCTTTTTGCATTTATCCTATATTTAGATCTTATTTGCGTGCTCATTGAGGATTTAAGTTTCTGTATTCATTTATCTCCCTCTTGAGCATTTAGAATCTCACTGTATAGTTCAGGATATATACTCAGGTTCGCTAGCCTTCTCTTTATACTCAAGGCATCAGCGACAACATTCGCTCTACTCGGATAGTAGGCGATGGTGAAATCATAATTTTCTAAAAACTCCATCCCCTGTTGCTGCCTCAAATTCAAATTCTTTTGTTGGAAATATATTTAAAACTTTGGTGATCTGTATAAATCTCTGCTTTGGCTCCATACAAGTAATGATGCCACTTCGCTAAAGCAAAAACTATCGCTGCTAACTTCAGATCATGAGTGTGATAGTTCTGTTCATGATTCTTCAGCTTCCTAGAAGCGTAAGCAATCACCTGTCCTTTCTATATCAGCACACATCCCAAACCTTCCTTAGAAGCATTTGTATATACTGTGAATTCTTCGGATCCATCAGGTAGTACGAGTATTGGAGCTGTAGTTAACCTCTCATTCAATTTCATAAAGCTCCTTTCACACTTTTGATTCCATTCAAACTACTGGCCTTCGTGGGTCAATTGGGTAAGAGGTCCAGCTATAATGGAAAAGTTTTGAATAAACTTTTGATAATATCTTGCTAATCTCAAGAAGCTTCTCACCTTGGTAACTGTTTCTGGTCTTTTCCAGTTGACTACTGCTTCAACCTTTTCTAAATCAACCTCAAGACCGTTTTGAGATATTATATGTCTTAAGAAAGTTACTTTACTTAGCTAGAATTCACATTTGCTAAATTTGACATACAACTGATGTTCTTTAAGAGTTTGAAGAGCGATCTACAGATATTCTTCGTGTTCCTCCTCCAACTTTGAGTATGCCAAAATATCATCGATGAAAATTACTATAAAATAATCAAGATATAGACAGAAAACTTGATCCATCAGATCTATAAATGCTACAAGAGCATTCGTCAATCCAAATAGCATCACAACAAATTCAAAATATCTATGTCATGAATTGAATACAGTCTTGGGAATATTTGATTCTCTTATTTTCAATTAGTAATACCCTTGTCGTAAGTCCAACTTCGAGTTTATCACAGATCCTTGAAAATGATCAAATAACACATTGATGTGGGGTAGTGGATATTTGTTCTTGATGGTCACTTTATTCAACTCTCTGTAGACGATACATAATCTCAGTGAACCATCATTTTTTTTCACAAACAGAACTGGAACTCCTTAAGGGAATGAGCTCGGTCTTATAAAATTCTTGTCCAAGAGTTCTTGTAGTTGTTCTTTCAATTATGTCAACTCTGTTGGTGCCATTCTATAAGGTGTTTTTGAGAATGGCATTACTCCAAGAAGAGTTTCGATTACAAATTCAATCTTCTTATCTATAGGTAACGAATCCAGCTCCTATGGGAAAACTTTTGGAAACTCTTTAACTACCCTCATATCCTCCAACTTCATAGTATTTTGTGGCTTATTGATCAAATATGCCAGAAATCCTTGGCCGCCATTTCTTATTATCCTTCTGACCTTGACTGCAGAAATTGTGGTTATTTTTCCGTCTTTAGAGTTATTACCAACTCCAACCTCAACTCCTGTTTTCAACTTTACTGTTTTGGTAAAATAGTCTACCATGGCCTGATGCTAAAATAACCTATCCATTCGTAGGATGAGATCGTAATCCTGGATTGGTAATTCAATAAGATGTGCAATAAACTCTTGGGACTCAATGCCTATGGGGCAACTCGGATGCCTGACACAAGTTTCGTAACATCCTCCTACCTGAGTATAGACCTCATAAGAAGTTTTCATGTTTTTCGTATCAGTCCTATTCTCTTATCACATGCAACTGATAAAAAAGAGTGCATGACGCCCAGATCAAACAGAGTTTTACATAAAAAGTCATAAATTAGGATATTACCTCGTACCACTTGTGTAGGTTCCACTCCCTCCTCGGCTGCCATAGCATAACTACTTTTGTACTGTGCCAAACCTATCTTACTTTTTATCTTTACATAACAAACTTACCAAGGTGAAAAACTAAACTTAACTACTGTGCAAGTGCTACTACTATCACACAACTTAATATACATATATATTTACAATTTTTCAATTTTTAATCTCCCATATCAATCCCTGAAGGCTGGGTCCTCATCTGGATCCTTCTTAGGATCCTTCTCGGGCTCACTCTCAACCTTACCAATGCCGTCAATCCTAACTCCAGCATCACTACCATCAACTTCAACTCCAATATTGCCAACTCCATCACCAATACCAATCCTAGCAACACCTGCAGCTCTAGCTCAGGCACCATCACCTGTAGTATCTTATGTCATGGCCTCAATACTACTAAACTCCTCGCTCAGGTCGAAGTCCTTGAGGCCTCCAACGTGCCGGTTAATCCAGGCTAGCTCATGATCAGTGATATGTAGCTGGGCAAGAGGTGGAGGAATAGTCCTCATGCGTGCCGTACGTCTCATCCTCTGGCCAGTCCCCTCACTTCGTGGTGCGTCGGATGGTTCGACTGTTCTATTTCTAGGCCAGCTGGGTACTCCTAGGAAGTTTGGCACATCGATAATCATATCCCCGTCTTGGCTAGCCTCTGATGCATAGATCTTCCTCCTAAATAGACTTGGCATCCACAGCTCCTCCTCCCTCTCAAATCTCGGGACGTACTCATTCCTTATGTAGTCTTGAGTTGTCCACTCTATGCCGAATAAAACCTTAGCCACTTGTCTGAATGCGTCATCAAACTGGCCTAGGAGATTCTGTCTCAGCTAGGTGAAATGAAGCTGATTGTTAGCCGCCACGTTCTTCACATTGTGGTGCTGACCTTGGTGCTTACCCACCATCTTTTCCATCTCAGTCTTGGCCTATTTCCAATAATCCATGTATAGCTTATGTTGCTCTACATATGCCTACTTCTAGTACTCAATTTCTCATTTTATTTTTCCTTAATCTCCCGATCTTTCTCTTCCAATAAAGCTTCATAATCTACTCATTGTTTTTTCAGTGGTCCTATGTTACTTCCACTAGTGCTATGAGTAGAATCATTAAATTCCTCTGCCTTTCCTTTTTATTTGTCCATCTACCCATATTATCCCAATAACTACAACCAAGTTAGCGATTAGCAAAGGAGATTCGCAAAAAGAAATCGTAAAACATATATTAACGAACTAAGAAACTCTAAGACTTCCTATATTCTGTGCTCTGATACCACCTGTAACGGCTCAGGACCTAGGAACGGCCGTCCCTGAGCCGGCAACACCACCTATGGGTAGACAGACCTCTAGTGGAGCAACAAATAGGACAATTAACTAAACAAAAGCTACAAAACACATTTATACATAAGCCTCACCATTCATTGCACAACCTAAGCTATACTATAACAACTTCAAACTAAATATGCTATATTTACATAAACTTTCCATAAACTATTGTCCTAGTGGCTATGAGCCACATACTAGGAAACTCATAAATTACAAGCCATACACAAACTCAAAACCTCAAGCATACATCTCTATCATTTATTACAAATAAAAACACAAAGCATAAACGTATATTTACATGCCAATAAGCTTCCAAACTTATTCACCTATATATGGTAAACATAATTAAATAAGTCTACAGACTCAAAATCTTAGCGATAGAATTGTAAAGGAACAAGAGAAATCAGCAAATTCAATATAGAGGCAACAAAGTAATACACGAAATAAAGCATGCCAACAATTGTGATAATCCAAAACATAAACAAGTAGCTCAACAAAAGTGTAAAACAAGTCAATAATATATTAACAAGTAACACAATCATATAGCAAAAGTAGAACTAATAGTTGGTGGATTTGTCACCCTTTTAATTCCAAAATAATACATAATCCTTATCCCTCCATAGATCCCACGCTCGAGTAGCCGCTCAGATGGTGACCCGATCATGTAATATGACATAAATATCGACGGTCCAAGTGTCACAGCTTAGTCCTTGGAAAACCTATCCCATGCTTTTGCGAAACCACCTAAACAAGTAGGAAACCCTTCAGGGGATCAACTGTTAACCCGACGCCGCCCTACTTCTCTCTTGAGGTTTTCTAAGGGCCCATAAAACAATCGTACAATAGGTTTCAAAGATAATGAGATTTGTCTAAATTAAAATTTTCAAAGTTGAAATTTTGTTCGAACATTATCAATCGATTTGAATCAAATTTTGGATACATAAATTATGTATTTGGATTTATAAGAGCTTAACGGAGTGAAATATGGATTTAGAATAGCAAAAAGAGGTCAAAAATAAAAATTTGGATTCTATCTTAGGCGCGTTCGTTGGCAAAAACGAGTGCAGACGCGGGAAAACTGGCCTAAGACTATTGTCCCAGGAGAGTGCGCGCCACGTTGATGTGCGGTCGTGCACGATAAAGAGTAACTTTTTTTTTCTTGGAATCCTTACAGTGGTAGGGCTCCAAATACAAAAAAAAAATTAGATTTAGTTTGTTCTACTCATCATCAATATTTTTAATTTTCAAGTTTGGAAGAAATTTTGCAACATACCAATTTTTTTGTGTTCTTAGGTTTTGAGGTGTTTAAGCCATTTTTTTGTTCATAATATCAACTCCAATAATTCTTCATCATGGTCAAAAAATCAATAGCATATTGCAAGCAAAGGATCAAGCAAATAAAAGTGTCCAAAACAAGGAAAATTTCAAATAGCTCTATTAACACAAATCATCAAGTTTATAAAAAAAAGCGGTTACAATGAACTTTCATTCTATAGCAAGATATCAAAGGAAGACAACTAGCTAATCATAAGTTATATATATCCTACTTCACCAAATCCTAATTATAAAATCTTAACCAAAATTTTAAAGCTTACCAAGTGACAGCCTTAGTTCTTCCCCTTGAAGTTGATAGTTAAAAGATGAAGTTCTTGAATTTTTTTTTTCTTTTTTTAAGATAAAGACCTAAGGTAAGAGGCAACTTTGTCTTGAAATTTTGATGCAAAAGGAATATATTGGCTTTGGAAGACAAGAGTCTTGTCTTATGGACAAGGTTTAAGGTATCTAATTGTTATTTTTCTCCTTGTCTTACAAGGTGTCAAGCCACCATAGTATATTGCTATTTGATCATATCTTAATTATACTTGGTTGTGATTAAAATGGAGTACAAAATTAAAATATCCTTGGTTTGAAAAGCTTGGTCGAACACGTACACTCACACACACTTATTTGTATATTTTGTTTTCCAATTTGTGCATTGTCTGATGAATTAAGTTTTGGGGCTAGATTAGACTAAATATTGGGCCTAAAAATTAGGCTAAAAATTATTTTTTAGGCCAAAATAATGCATATGATAATTTTTGGATATAAAATAAATTTTTTGAAAGCGATAAAATATTTTTGGTTATGAGAAAAATCTCAAATAGGCGAAAAATCAGTTACCGATTAGGATTTTTCTAAAAAATATTTTAAAATATCTATCGACTAAAAAACGAAGGTTTAAAAATTATATTAAAAAAATTTTTGTTTAAAAATTTAAATAGAAAAATTTTCTCATTTTATTATTTAATTAGAAAAATTTTTCGGGTTGTTACACTATCTGGATCGATAACCATTGTAGCATGGAACCAACACAGGAAAAATTGGCACAAATCTGACACTAATGGAGGAGGAGAATTGTGATGAGGCCCTACCTACTGGAACTTGGCGTGATTTTGTTGGTAATGTTGATCTCACTGTGATTGGAAGGATTGTATTGCCTAGACCTTTCTCCATTATTTTCATCTAGGCAAATACCTCACGACTACTGCATCTAGGCAAAAAAAAGGAACAAGGATTTCTGGTCTATCTGATAAATAAATCTCAAGATAAAGTTGAGCTGAAGGATGTTAAAGTGGTTAACGAATTTTCAAAGGTGTTTTCGGAAGAACCAAATTCACTGTCCCCAGATCAAGAGATAGAATTTGTGATTAAAGCCATTTCTAGGGCAGCGTCATTCTCAAAAATCCCCTACAGAATAACACCAATAGAATTAATAGAAGTCGAGGAACAATTACAAGAATTGCTAGAGAAAAAATTTATGAGATTGGGCTCTCCGTCTTAGGGAGCTCCGGTCCTGTTCGTAAAGAAGAAGGATGGGTCACTGAGGATGTGTATTGATTATAGAATATTAAAAAAAGTTACCATCAAGAATAAACACCCCTTACTCTACATTGACGAATTGTTTGATCACCTTCAGCAGTCTGCTGTTTATTTTAAGTTGGATTTAAGACAGGGGTATTATCAGTTAAAAATACGAGAAATAGATATCTCTAAAAATGCGTTTAATTCCCATTATGGGCATTTTGAGTTTGTGGTAATGCTCTTTGGATTAACAAATGCTCCTGCATCATTCATGGATTAAATGCATCAAGTATTTCGCCCATACCTCGATTGCTTTGTTGTGATCTTCATAGATGATATCTTGATTTATTCTAGGTCAGAAGAAGAGCATAAAGGACATTTATGAATTGTCCTTCAAACTTTAAAGGAGCACAAAATGTATGCCAAATTCAGTAAATGTAAATTTTGGCTAAAGAGGGTAACCTTTCTGGGACATATAATATCAGTAAATGAGCTTCAAGTGGACCTAGAAAAGGTTGAAGCAGTTTTTAAATGAAAGAGACCTGAAACTGTTATTGAAGTAAGGAGTTTTCTGGGATATGTTTTAATGCAAAAAGGCAAAGTGATCGAATACGCATCAAGAAAACTAAAAAATTATGAGTTGAACTATCCCACTCATGATTTGAAATTAGCGGCGGTAGTCTTTGTCTTAGCAAAATAGCATCATTATTTATATAGAGTTAAGGTGGAAATCTTTACTGACCATATGAGCTTCGAGGTACATTTTCAGTCAAAAAAATCTAAACTTGAGGCAATGATGATGGATGAAGTTCTTGGAGGATTATGACTTTACTATCACATATCACCCCGGAAAGGCAAATGTCATTGCCGATACTTTGAGTCAAAAAGAAAAGTTTGCAAATATAAGCATCTACCCAAAATTTATAGAGAAATCTTAAAGGCTCGAGAAAGAGAAGAATGGGCTCAAAAGCTCAAAGTTAATATGAGACCCAATTTTAGGATCGACACTGATGGGTTATTACGGTTCAAAAATTAAGTTTGCGTTCCTGCAAAATGAGAGAAAGAGTGCTGTCTGCAGCACATCAGACAAGGTTTTTAGTGCATTCTAGAGGAACGAAAATATATAGGGACCTAAAACAAAAGTTCGGTGGGAAGGAATGAAAAGGGACGTAGCTCACTGTATTTAGAAATGTCAGACCTATTAACTGGTGAAAACGGAGCACCAAAGGCCATTTAGGAAATTACAACCGCTCCCAATTCCAAGTTCAAAATGGGATTAAATCACCATGGACTTCGTAACAAGTCTATCTATTGCACGAGAAAGGTGTGATAGTATCTGAATTGTGGTAGATAGGCTTACGAAGTCGGCACATTTTCTGCCTGTCAAAACCAGTACAATATTGAAAATATGGTTACATGGGATTTCTCAAAGTATTATCTCCGATAGGGATTCAAAATTCACAGTAAGATTATGGAGGAGCTTGCAAGGACATCTAAGGACAAAATTGCTTTTTAATACTACTGCTCGTCCCCAGATTGATGTACAGTTAGAAAGGATAATTCAAACACTGAAAGATATGCTGCGAGCATGTGTTTTGAATTTTCCTAGAAATTGGGATAGCATCTACCTCTGGTAATAACAGCTATCAAGCCTCCATTCAGATGTCACCATATGAAGCACTATGTGGTAGAAGGTGTAGATCGCCTCTTTATTGGGATTTACATAAGACGAGGAGCACCTCGAACCAAAAGAAAGATGTATTGTGACCTTAGATAATCTAAGAAGTGATACATATGATTCAAATCATCAAGAAAAATATGAAAATAGCTCAAGATTGCTAACAAAGCTACGCGGACAAACGAAGAAAAAATTTAGAGTTTAACGTTGGAGATCAGGTATTTCTGAAAGCTGCTCAATAGAAGGGAATCCGTAGAATGGGCAAAAGCGAAAAGCTAAATCCGAGATACACCGGACCCTTCAAGATCGTGGAATGAATAGGTCCTGTGGCATATCGACTAAATCTCCTGCCGAACCTACGAGGATCCATAATGTATTTTAGGTATCGCAGTTATGAAAATACCATCTTAATCCCTCGTATGTCATCGAACATCTCGATGTTCCCCTCTAGAGTGATCTTACATACCTAGAACAACCTCTCCATATCCTAGATTTTCAAGTTCGTGAGCTTAGGAATCGTAGAATACCTCAAGTTAATATGCTTTGGAGAAATTAGAAAGTAAAAGAAGCAACTTGGGAACGTGAGGATGAGATGCGAAACAAGTATCCTCACTTGTTCGAATAAGGTATGAATCTGGGACTAAATTCTTTTAGGGGGAGGAGATTGTAACATCTCGAAAATTTCTTTAATTAAGATTCTAACCTTCCGTTTTTCAAACGATAATACGTTTTCGCAATCACAAAACTTATTTATTGCTAAAATAATTTATCAACATCCAAAATTTTTTTTTCTTACATTTGAAACTTCGTTTATGCATTGTTTCGGCCCAAACAAGCCACTTGGACCTAAGAATTTAGTCCAAACTAAAACTAGCCCAACCATTCTTGATTTAATTTAAATATTTCAAAAAACAGAAAATGCAGCTGAATCGGCCAACTGCAATGGGAGAGAGATTTCCTCACCTACTCCCATCAATCTTATGTCTAGCTTCTCCAAGAAATCTCCCAAAATTGAAGAGAAGTCCTTGATCAATTTCTTTTTGCTAAGACACCCCTCATTTCCATTTATAAATAAGTTGGGAGTTGGATGTGTGTCTTCCTCCAACATTTGCAAGACATCTTGCTTTCTCCCTCACTCTCTATTTACGTATTCCTTGCTCCTCATTTTCTCTCTTAAATACAAGCACTTACAATCAAAATTTCTTAAAGAAGAAACTATCTTTATCTCAACTATCACTTATCACTTGCAAAGGGGGAAAAGTTGGGAAACCCCCATTTGAACCCTATTGGTAAGATTGGAAAACAAAGTGTATAAGAATGTATGGTGGATTGAGGATGAAAAATAACCTAACATAATATATGATTTTGGTTTGATAGGTTTTGAAACTTTATCTTGGAACAACTAATCTCATCCCTAAGAGCTTAGGACCAAGAGTACGACTTATGGTCTCCCTTCCCTGCCTCTATGATTATGTTCTAATTTCATTTAGATTCTAATGGCTCAATATTCTTGTGATCCTTGGTGCAACCTTGAATATCCTTGAGAATATGTTGATTTGATCATATATGAACACATGGACCTTGAACCATGGAAAGACCCATAAGACAAACATGGAAGAAATGGAAATATGGACTCAAACACAAATCTTATGAACTTAAACACAATTTTTCCTTAAACTTGGGACTTGGATTTTCAAAATATTATTTCGAAAATAGATTACTGGAAAACTTGATCTTTGGACGGAAAAAAAAAAAAAAAAAAGTATCTGAGCGCCCAAGGCTTCGGCCACTATTTGGGTGCGCGAGCGCTCAAATGCGTGCCCAAGTGCTCAACTCTAGTGAGCAAAAGCACTGTTTGAGCTCTGGGACGCTCATTCCAATAGCCAAAAGCACTGTTTTGGTGCTTGAGCGCTCGAACGAGCACTCCAATGCCCATTCCAATATCTAACTTTTCATGTTTCGACTTCGTTTTGCTAATTCAAGTCTATATTTTACTTCTTTAAATATGTTTAAGGCTTCAAAATAGTTTTCCCTAAGTCCATGGTCCAACATGAATTATTTGATTGAACCTATCGGCTATTTAAATCTGTGCCGTCATGACTATATGTTTCAGATATGTTCTGTTTGTTCCAAACCTATATGAATGTATGTCAGCTGGGCCCTAGGAATTTTCAAGTGATATTAGATTGAGCGATATTGGGTCGATAATCTGAACCCTTGGAAATTCCTGTTTGGTGGATAGCCTGAAGGAATCCTGGAGGTAAGGCTCTGAAGGCCTACTCTGAGGCATATGGGATTGATTGTACCTTTCAGTATATTTTGCTTCTCCTAGAAGAAGTAGTGGAGGGATAAGGATTATGTATGCTATATGTTAGAGATAAAAGGGTGATAGAACCAACAAATGTTTGTTTCAGCCGTATGTGTTTGTTGACGCGAATGCGATAAAAATTTATATGTTATTTGTTCGATATGTACGTTTTGAATGCTTCAATTGTTATTTGATATTGCATTCATGGTTTATTCTTGATATGCATTTCGTTCAAATCTTGTACTCTTCTTCCTATGCCATAAGTCTTGCTAAGTTAGTAGACTCATGATTTCATATTATCATGTAGGTAATTAGCTTTGGATCTCTAAAGTTGGAAGATTTCCTGTTAGCATTCTGATTTTTGGATTATGTATATATGTTAATGTATTTGGTTTAGTTGGATTTGTATGGAAATTTTGGGCATGACTAGTATGTAATTTTAGTTTCTATGATGTATTTTGTAAAAATTATGTGGCTTGTAATCAAGATATGTTGGGAGATTAAGTGTTGAATGTGATGTGATATTTTCTATTTATGGTTTTAGGTAGTTATCCGTTCGTGAGTAGTGCTCCAAACCTAAGGGTGAATGCTGTAGGATCCCAAGGCATTACAGATTATCACAAAGGGACACAACCCAATAATGAAACAATATAAATAGTACAAAAGGGGCACAACCCAACAATAACGTAAAATATCTTGGGTCACAACCATAAAACAAATACGTAACATTAAAGCACAAATGGGCATGGCCCAAAGCAAATAAATCATATAAATAAGACACAACCCAGCTGCTAAATTTATGCCTAAATAGGGCACGGCCCCTCTATTAGACCAAAAAAATTGAAAGTGGCATCATGTGTGAAGCATGTGTGTAGTCAATATATGCAGCAAATAAGTCAAATATAGGGTTAGAGCTAACGTGTAAACCAAGATAACGATAGCAAAATAGGTAGAAACAAGTTCATGCATGCACCGATTATCCTATTGTACATAATATGGCCAAGATTGGAAAAGATCGCACAAAATAATTCCCAAATTCTATGAATTCACACAACAATTCACATATCATCCATTAATCACATATCTAAAGTAAAATATTTGTACAACCCACAAACTTAAGATGAAACTAAAAGAAATAGGGTAAGGGTATTACTAACTTTTAGAACAATAGTAGATCTAGGAAAAGGGGGCAATTCCAATGGCTGGTACGGCAACGGACGGCGGCTATGGAGGTGACATAGGTATAAGTATGAGGTTTAGGTTTTAGATTGGGGATGGGTGTGAGTAGGAAGAAGTTGAGATGTGAATGGTGTAGAAAAGAGAATGAAGGAAAGAATGGCGAAGATATAGTGGTTTTGGGAGAGCGATAGCCGGCAGTGTGACTTTGAGAAAGAGAGGAAAAAAAGAAAAGTTTTTGTGTTGTGAGAAGTCAGTGCAAGGGGTCTGGACAGACCCTTTTTGTTTTCTGAATTTCAAAACGATCGTGACTGCGCATATGTACAGGCGCGGTCTCTCCCAGTAGAATACCCTCTTAGGTGTGTGGGCGAACGCACCCAACTCAGAATACGTCTCCCATTTACTCCGACACGCGTGCACTACTGGGCAGGGTTCCTCCTAGTATAGTGTAATTTGCCCTGTTTTGCTCTTTTGGGCTCATCCACACCCAAAGATCGACGCACTTGCGCTCATGCCTGTGTGTGAATTACTCAATTTAAACAAATTTTGACCTCGGCTTAGTATCAATTCGAGCACAGATATAAGATACAAGTCTAAAAACAAACAAGAATGAAAATCAAAACAAAATAAAATGAAATAAAAGCTCAGGTTGCCTTTCAAGAAACGCTTGATTTATAGTCGTCGACTTGACCTTTGTGCATTTTTAGATAGCTTCGTTCAAGGTAGATGCGGTTTGCTGACGATCAACAAACCCTCTTTGATAATGCTTGATTCTTTAAATGTTTACCTTGAATATTTTTCTTGAGCTTTCGTCTTCCAACTCTACTGTCCCATAGGAGAAACCTCTATAATGCGAAATGGCCCAAACCAACGGGACTTAGGTTTTCCTATAAAAAACTTATACCAGCTGTTATGTAATAATACACATTGCCCCACTTTGAATTAGTTTACCCAAACCGTCTTTTGATGCTTTTCAGTTTTGTGAACCTTTTCCATTTTAGCATGATTACTCACTATACTCACAAATAAGTAGTTAGAAATGTCTGTAATGGGTGGCTCCAAAATCTTTGCACTCTTATAAAGTTTTTCTTGGATTTCTCATCTTTTTCACCCTTGTAAGAAATTCAACCTTTTTCTACCGACTTGGATTGACTCGAATGACTTTGTCAGGAAGATTATCTACATCATTAATAACAAAACATTCGTTAGATTCATTAGGAAACTTAATCGCTTTAAAAATATTAAAAGTTACATGTTGGTCTCGAACTCTTATTGTTAGTTCATGTTTTTCAACATCAATAAGTGTTCTACCTCTTGCCAAGAATGGTCTTCTGAGAATGATAGGAACTTCACTATCCGTTTCCATATCTAGAATCAGAAAATCAATGGGGAAAACAAATTTATCAACTTTTACAAAAACGTCTTCTATTATTTCCCTAGGATGGCCAAGTGACCTATCTACTAATTGCATAGTAACGCTAGTGGGTTTTGCCTCTCTTAGTCCTAGCATGCGATAAATCGAGTAAGGCGTCAAGTTGATACTGGCTCCTAAATCGCATAAGACCCTATCCGAGAAGTGAGTGCCTATTTCGCAAGGTATCGTGATACTACCAAGATCCTTAAGCTTAGGTGGTAACTTCTTTTGAATTATTGCACTATATTTCTCAGTTAAAGTTACCATCTCATAATCACCTAAACGTCTTTTATTAGATAAAATATCTTTCATAAATTTGATGTAGCTAGGTGTTTGCTCAAAAGTTTTTGCAAAAGAGATATTAATGTGAAGTTTCTTTAAAACTTTCAAAAACTTTTGAAACTGTTTTCCAATTTTTGCTTTTGCAGCCTTTGAGGAAAAGGGGGTTGGAGAGTTGTAAATTTACTTATCTTGAATAGTGTTTCTACTTCTCTTTCTTTTTCTTTTTCTTCTAAACTTACCTCCTTCCCTTTTGTTTTTACTAGTTCTTTTATAACTTCCTGCAGCTCCATTCTATTGCATAAAGTCATTGCTTGGCACAGTTCTCTTCCATTTTGCCTTGGATTGTGTTCAATGTTGATTGGCATTGACCCCTGAGGTCGAGAGTTTGTTGCATTGGCTAATTGACCTATTTGAGTCTCCAATATTTCGAAACTTCCAGCTGTCGTAGTCATGAATTGCATGAGTGTTTCTTCTAACAAAGGCTTCTTATCTTGCATAGGCTATTGTACTTGAAGCTGCGCATCTTGTTGGAATCTAGGTATTGATCCATGCGTTTGATTGTTATTCCAAGAGAAATTCGGGTGTTGTCGCCATCCACAATTGTAAGTATTTAAGTATGGATTGTTTTGCAATTTTCGTGCATAAATTACATAGTGAATAGATTCAGCACTATGAGGGCACTGATCAAAAGGATGAGATTCTTCACATTCATTGCATATGATTGGAGGGTGTTGCACTCGGTTAACTCCAAGATTTTTCATAGATTGCATCAAAAAATCTATCTTGAAATTAACTGTTGTGAATTAGTCTACCTATATAACGCTTGCAGCCTTTGTGGGTGTTGCTGTTTCCAACTTTTTCTCAGAATGATTTGCCACCGAGTTATTCAGTAGATTGTGGCATTCTGTGTTGGTCCTGGATAGAAAAGAGTCTCCATTTAGATTATCAAGCTTATCTTTACCGCCTTCAATCAATCCATGGTAAAACTATGCACCTGGATATGCCTAGAAATATCATGATTGGGGCTGTTTCTCAACATTCTCTTGAATCGACTCTATGCCTCATAGACAGTTTCTGTCACACCTTACTGAAACATCATTATTTCTGCCCTCAAAGTAGTTGTCTTTTCTAGCGAGAAGTGCTTGGAAACAAATTGCTCTTCTAGCTCCATCCAAGTTGTGATGGACTCCTCTAGCAAAGATTCGAACCAGTCTAATACATCTTCAAGAAGGGAGAAGGGAAACAGTCTCAATCTGAGAGCATCCTTCGTGACCCCTTTTTGTCTCATCAAATCACATATTTTAACAAAGTTGTCAGTGTGTCCATTGGGATTCTCGTGTGATAGTCCACAAAACTGAACTGTGTTCTGTACCATACATATCATTGGGATCTTCACCTTTAAACCTGCTAGTACAGCTAGTAGCACTGCACAAGACTTCCTTTCCTTGGCCCTAGGGAGAGCCAAATTTTGAATAAGGGTGTTTTCGTAATCATCAACCGTGACAATGTCTTGATTTTCTTCAGCCTTTATTTCTTTTTTTGTATTTTTGCCATTTTTTTCTTCATGCTCTAAATATACATTCGATTTCCAAATTGAATGGTTCCAAATCTTGGTCTTGGCCTCTTCGCATATAACATCGTGAAAACCTATAAATATAAAATAAGAAGTTTAGTATTAGTTTTTGTTATTTTGCACAAGTAAGCGAAAATAACGCCAGATTCCCTGTAAATGGCACCAAAAACTTGCTGGGCAAAAACATATAAGCAAGTTCACAGGTCGCAACAAGTAATAAAAAGTGAGAAAGAGTATCATTCCCACGAGAAATCGGTATAAATACGGCCGAAAGATACAAAAGTACTTTAAATAAAACTAAACCAGATTAAATTGAAAGAGATTTTTAATAAAAAGTTGCAAGAACAAAAATTAATAGAGAAATTTTAGAAGAAAATTCAATAATTAAGCGGCCATAGAATTATGTAATCCCCTTTTAACATAAACTAATTCTATTGATACTTCCCAAAATTTTCTCGAATAATTAGGATTACTAGCCCTAAGTCGAATGCAACTCCAAGGCCTTTTTGGGTAACTTGTCGTCAAAACTCCTAATTGTTAATTCGATATATTCCTATATGAATTACAAAAATTAGGAGTTAATTAAAACCACTTAATAGGCTACCTAAGACCTACAAGTATATTCATATCTTACACACAAATCAATTTATCTAACTCTGCAAATAAATCAAACTTAAGTTCTTTTTATCGATGACCAATTCTAATTATCCCTTCCGAGCTTCATTAGAATTTCTATGATTAACTTAAATTGGTGAGCAGGCAATTAAGTTAAGACAAGCAGCATGATAAAAGAAGTAATAAAAAATCAAATGATAATTGAAGAGAAAACATTAACTTTGAGTTAATCCATGAAAATCAGTTCATACGTAATTCTAGAAAAAGAAAATTAGTTCATATTTATATTAATGAATAAAAACTTAAATGTGAAAAGCGAATAAAAACTTAAATGTGAAGAAGAATTACAATGATCCTAGATGCTTCCTCTAAACAAGTGTTTAGAATTCTCCAAGATGATCGCATGAACAAATAAGCAAACCCGATATATAGTGCTAAAATCTTTTGATGGAGTGATGTCTTCATGCACTAGAATTCTTCAAATAGTGTCAGTTAAAGTCCAACAGGGATAGCAGTTAAAAGTTGGCCTTGAATCCAGAGTTCGAATGGAACTAGGATTGCCTGGAATCCTTTTTGCCATTGGAGTAAAACCTTGCGTGGGCGTCCGCGGCCATGATTGCGCCCAATACAGTGCCTAAGCATTTTTCTTCAGACTTGGGCTCATCCGCAGAGGGAAATGGGCGCACTCGCGCTCGTCGACGTAACTTTATTCTTTGGCTCCTATCTCGCATGTGATAGCGCATGAAGTTGGGTGAGGTCGTGCCCAACGGCGTGTTTTTATTCTTGGGTTCTAGTCCACA
>JACFYI010003453.1:364435-377221 GCA_014898755.1 Handroanthus guayacan | reverse complement strand
TTTTTACTATTTTTAATTACAATGATCTCTTTAGTAACTATACTTTTCTTCCTTTTGAAAATATAAAAGCCTCACATCTAAAATATTTAGTTTACGTGCTAAGATTTTGGAAGAAAATTGATTATATCATCTACTAATTTAGTTAATTTTCTTAATTTACCCTTTAAACGAATTTTTGGCACTTTTTTGAAACTATTATGGACATAAATGCCCTTATTAATATGTGAAATTGAAAGCATACTAAATTTTTCAACGCTTCTCTAAATTATTAAAAGCATCTTTGTCCATTAAAAGTTTAGAAAAGTGTCAAAAAAATATGATTGAAGGATAAATTAGAAAAATTAATCAAATCTTTAAATGATAGCGATAGTTTTTTTTCAAAAATCCTATTATCTCTCAGGGAAGGCATCATAATCTATAATTACATTATCTCCCAGGGAAGTCATCATAATCAACCATTTTTCAGTAACTGATAAAGTAATAAAGAATCTTGCAAATGTATGAGTTTTAACCTTTGCAAAATTAAGTATAAAATCGCAAAAAAGCAATTAGTTGTAGAAATGATGCATGTTCAAACTTTATGTAATTAAGCTAGACTCTAAGGGGTGTTAAGGTAATTATTCCTTTTTTATTAACATGCTCATTTAACTTTATTATCTTAATTACAAAATTACTATTACTATAAAATGTTTCTAGAACTTATAAGATTTGACCTTATTTTTAGAATACATTATTAAAATGTTCAGATAAAATAAAATTTAAAACTTATAAGATG
Organism: Handroanthus guayacan; assembly: GCA_014898755.1. NCBI lineage: Eukaryota > Viridiplantae > Streptophyta > Magnoliopsida > Lamiales > Bignoniaceae > Handroanthus > Handroanthus guayacan. The sequence continues at coordinate 376,446 of JACFYI010003453.1, read as the reverse complement.
TTACTAATAATACCTTTTACTATTAAGATGGTTAAAATTAAAAGAGTATGTTAATATCTTAAAAATAAACTACAAACTTATTATTTTTTTAAAATAATTTATAAAATCCTAAGATTTTATTTGAAGATCTTATAAAATCTTACTCAAAAAGATTAACCAAAAACATTTTTACTTCTTATAAGCTGTTTAACATAACGTAGAGAGTCACCCAAACGCCCCTTAGTCCAAAAAGACTGACATGCAGAAGGGCATAAGTCAATTCTCAGCAGGGAAATTTTATATTTTCACCTTCTTGAGATTAGAGCCCTCAGCCCAGGGACTTTCCTTGTGAAATGGGGCAACTAAAAAGGACCAAACCGTATCTCCATGGTGGGGATAGTCAGTACTCTGCATGCGTTTGATTTTTCAGTTAATGCACTAATAATAAATAAGCAACATAAAAGAACCAGATCCGTAGACAACGATTCTTGCAAATCATACTTTTGAAAAAAACCTACGTACCCACATTGACATGGAATTTAAACTTAACCAAAACTTCTCGTGAAAATCCAATAACACAGTAAAAGCTCTTCCAAGTAAAACCAAAGGCTCTCTGCTCTCACCCCAAAGGAAACTCGTGAGGAAGAGCTCTTATATTTCACGAGCTTCTTCATCTTTCTGTCTCAGACCCTCAGACAATACCCCGTTTCGTATTCTCTTCAAATACCCGGTGTTTCGGCTGCAGAAACATGCAACAATACCACCCCAGAAACACATACTTTCTTGCTTCATGGCTGCCAAAGTTCAACTCTTTTTGTCCATCTTTTGTGTGTCTTTTCTTTCTTCTCATGCACAGGATTTGCATACTTACATTGTTCAGCTCCACCCAGAGGGGCTATCGCGTTCTTATTTTAGCTCTAGGCTTCATTGGCACATTTCTTTCCTCGACAAGTCCATTTCAACCGAAGAGGATTCTTCTTCACGTTTTCTTTATTCTTATGGCTCTGCCATGGAAGGTTTTGCTGCTCGACTTGATCCATTTGAGGTCGAGATGTTAAAGAAGTTACCCGAAGTTATAGCAGTGAGGCCCGACAGGAGGCTTGGGATTCACACTACTTATTCTTACAAGTTCTTGGGGCTGAGTCCTACAAGAGAAGGTGGTGCTTGGATGAGGTCTGGATTCGGTCGAGGATCAATAATCGGAGTCCTCGACACTGGAGTTTGGCCCGAAAGTCCGAGCTTTGATGATCGTGGGATGCCTCCAGTTCCTCAGAAATGGAAAGGGATATGCCAAGAAGGAGAGGACTTCACTGCTTCAAATTGTAACAGAAAACTCATTGGTGCTAGGTACTTCAGCAAAGGCCACAGTGTGGCTTCATTGACATCGACACCAGATACTGTCATCGAATATGTTTCGCCTCGTGATTCACACGGCCACGGCACCCACACGGCCTCCACTGCCGGAGGAGCTCCAGTTCGAATGGCAAGCGTGCTTGGATATGGAGCTGGTGAGGCTCGTGGAATGGCCCCTGGTGCACATATAGCAATATACAAAGTATGCTGGTCCAATGGCTGTTACAGTTCAGACATTCTTGCAGCAATGGATGCAGCCATAATAGATGGAGTTGACGTACTTTCACTGTCACTAGGTGGATTCCCAGTGCCGCTCTACGAGGACACCATTGCCATCGGCAGTTTCCGGGCCATGGAACATGGAATATCAGTCATATCTGCTGCAGGAAACAATGGTCCAATCCAAAATTCAGTTGCAAATGAGGCTCCTTGGATTGCTACCATAGGTGCGAGCACACTTGATAGAAGGTTTCCAGCCATGGTCAGACTAAGTAATGGGAAATATCTATATGGAGAATCTATGTACCCTGGAAAGGGACTTCCAGCAGCTGAGGAAGAGCTTGAGCTGGTTTATCTCACAGACGGCAATAAGGGAAGCGGATTTTGCTTAAGGGGGTCTCTTCCAAGATCAAAAGTTAAAGGTAAGATGGTGGTTTGTGATCGGGGCGTAAACGGGAGGGCCGAGAAAGGTGAGATAGTGAAGGAGGCTGGTGGTGCTGCAATGATTTTAGCCAACACAGAGATAAATTGGGAGGAAGATTCAGTTGATGTTCATGTCCTTCCAGCAACGCTTATAGGTTCGGACGAAGCACTTCGCCTAAAAAGTTACATAAACTCAACCCAAAGACCTAAAGCAAGAATCATATTTGGAGGAACAGTAATTGGAAGATCTAGAGCACCTGCAGTAGCCCAGTTTTCATCACGAGGGCCGAGTTTCACTGATCCTTCGATTCTCAAGCCGGATATGATTGCTCCGGGAGTTAACATAATCGCTGCATGGCCACAAAATCTTGGCCCCAGCGCCCTTCCAGAAGATTCTAGAAGGGTAAACTTCACAGTTATGTCAGGAACTTCCATGGCATGTCCCCATGTCAGTGGACTTGCTGCTCTGATCAACTCGGCTTATCCGAAATGGACCCCAGCTGCAATCAAATCTGCCCTCATGACAACTGCAGATATGAAAGATAATGTAGGAAAACCAATAATGGACGGAGACAAACCTGCCACTCTCTTTGCAATCGGAGCCGGACACGTAAACCCTGAAAGAGCAATCAATCCAGGATTGGTATATGACATCCACCCAGATGATCATATTACTCATCTATGCTCTCTTGGATACACTAGATCAGAGATATTCAGCATTACTCACAGGAACGTAAGTTGTCATGAAATTTTGCAGAAGAACAGGGGTTTCAGCCTGAATTATCCCTCTTTTTCTGTAATTTTCAGGGCAGGAGGTAGAAGAAAGATGATAAAAAGACAACTAACAAATGTGGGGAGTCCAAATTCCATTTACTCACTGGAAATGAAGGCACCGGAGGGCGTCGATATGAGGGTTAGACCACGCCGTCTGATGTTTAAACATATGAATCAAACTTTGAGTTACAGAGTTTGGTTTATATCAAAGAAAAGAATGGAGACCAAGAATCCAAGGTTCTCACAAGGGTATTTGGCATGGGTGAGCAGGAGCAGCTCTTACAGGGTTCAGAGTCCAATCTCAGTAACATGGTCATCAACAAAGTGAAAATATATTGTTTTCATAATGATGCATTTAACAATATCCCCTCTGATTTCATTTCGGGATTTGAGATTTAGGATTGAATATAAGAAATCTATCCATTCTTGTATTCCAAACTAGAGCTACATTTTCTATTAATGATATGAGAAAGTTCACGATACTCCACAAATTTGCTCAACCAGCTTATCCCACCTGAAAAACTACTTAAAGAAATCATTCGAGGTACCAGGCACAGATATCAAGTAAGCAAAATCATTCATATGTGTGGGATCAAATATCAAAAGGAATTTACCTTCTCAATCATCTATCGAATTAATACTTGCATTGCACCTAATTACAGCAACATGGATTGCACAAGGAAAAAAAAGGACGAGCAAAAAAGAAGATGTCTGTTGCCTCATTTTTTGACAAATGACAATCCATTTGCGTTGGCATATCGCTCCATAAATCTCATGAACCTGTCCCACTCTCGTGGAGATCGCATGATATATTTGGCCTCGATTCCAGCAGGTTTTCCATTCACAAACTTTGCATTCACATCAACTGACTGGAGCACTCCTTCCTCATCAATCATGTAGAAACCGGTAATATCACCAACTATGCTAGACGAGTCAAAAACAGATGGTTCAGTAAACGTGAATATGGCCACTCCGTTAGTTCCATCCTTCGATTTGGTTAGCCTCACATCCGGTATGGTCTTTTCATCAGTCCCCTGAATGAACTGAATTGTTGGTTTCACCATCACAATTCTGAGCCTAGAAATGTTGCGTATTTGGCTACGTTTGGGCAAACTTGAGCGTGGCAGTTGCAAAGTTTGTCCATAGAGTGAAGAGCTTGCACTAGAATGAATAGCTCGTATTGACAAGCCTAACATAACAAAAGATGATGATTAGCAATGTGAAAATTTGTATCAAAAAGATCATAAGTTCAGAAAGTTCTTTAAAACATATCTATCAAGTATACAAGAAACTCAAACTGTAGGGGAGTATGCAAATCATCAAAGGGAGAAACAAGTTCCTAACTTATAATTTTCAAATAAGATCAAAATGTTATATATGCTCAAAAAACATCAATGTGTATAAGCTCATAAGATGTTTCAAATAAGCTTAAGCCAAACACCCTGTTAGGCTTATATGGTGGGTGTTCATCGAACATAATGTTGATCCAAAAACCATCTCTGCCTATTTACACTCTAGAATGTCGAATATATTCTAGCACTAAATAAATCTAAGCTATGTCGGACCCCAAGAAACCAAACCGGAACTCTCATTCTGCCTTGTGTAAGAATCGACACACTTCTTACTAGATTTAGAACTTTTTCTTTGACCTTGGAATGTTTTTAAAACCAATTGAACAGAATATTGCATGTCATACATGTTATCCATCTATTTAAAGAAATTAACAATGCTTGCATTACTAAAAGCTGTTATACTATTAAGAATAGAAGATTCCACAAAAGGGGAGGGCAGCTGGGATCAAATTCGAAGTTTTAGACTAACCACAAAGAATGAAAAAGAAAGACCATGATTTGAAGTTAATAATTTCAATTTTCTTTCATCAAATAATTACAGAAGTTACACTGATAAAGCCCACAAAGAAATTGAACAAACGGCCCTTCACGTATTCTTTTCCCTCTAAATTATCCAAACAAGTACTCATAAGTTAATTGCTTTACGCTTTCAAACAACATTTCAAACCCCAACTGCCACTTATATTTCTAAATTGATGATAACTAGCATACACCGTCATTATGAATTAAAGTACATCAAAGGGAGTACATTTCATCTAAATTCACCAAATATAATACCAAACAAGAAACACATGAAGTTCTTGCGAGAGAGAGAGAGAGAGAGAGAGAGAAGGGTAGTACAAATGAATGAAAAGGGTACCACGAAAAGAGCGCGGATGGTGCGAGCAGTGAGAGATTGGAGAGGAGAAAGCCAGAGACTGCAACGCTGCCATACTGTATAAAAATCTCTGAGAGCGAGAGAGAGAGACAGAAAGAGAAGTATGTATGAGGGAGATGATAATGTGATTTTGCAGAGTGAAGGAGTGGTGTGTAAAAACGACAGCCATTCACTTTGAAAACATTCTTAGCTTTTCAAACACGATTGGACGATCATGAGAAGGATTTATCTTCTGCACCGCCTGTACCGTTCTTCCTGTTAATTCAAAAGCCCGCGAAATCTTGTACAGAGTTCGGAAGTTTCTCGGCCCGTTTTGTATGGGCTGCAGGTTGATTGGGTTAGGGAAAGCAGGCTGCTTGCTTGCTCCAATTGCTGGGCCATGACTGTATTTCCAGATCTTCTTGCGTCCTTTTTTCCCCCCTTTTCTCTTTAAATGGGATTTGTGAAGCAATTTGATTATCAATCTACTCGCAAGTTTTTACGCAGAAGAAAGAACTCCTCTTAACCTACTTGTAAGTCTCCAACCACCCCTCTGCGATCATTCTCATTCATATGTATATACACTATATCTATTAAAGGGCTCTTTGGTATGTTCGTATTGAATTTATCATATTAATTTATAATTCTACTAAATTTTAAAAATACATATAAATAAGTCTTGAGTTTGATAATTCTTATTAATTTGTAAATAATATTAATATAGTATATTCATATGTCTATTCAAGCTTTTGCTAGCCTTATCAATTTATGGGTCCTAGATTAAAACATAAATGTCCCTTTTCAAAGTGGATTTTCTCTAGGAAATTACAAAGATACGAATATTAATAAAATTTCATCATCCCATACTAATTCATCTTAGGAGAGAGGCAAAAATAGTTAATTCATAAAAAAATAGTAAAAATAGTTAATTCATAAAAAATAAATAGTAAAAATAGTAAGAATGCACTTTTATGGTGGATTGACTCCCTGCAGAGTCTGAGATATCAGGGGAGCTAGGTTGCAAAATAGTATAATCCTCCCTTATAACCCTTATCAAAGAGCCCCTAACTAATATTCTATTAGAAAATAAGTATGAAAAACAAGAAAACTTGTGTTTTTTTTCCCCCCTCTTTTGTGAAAATTCAATCATTCTAATACAAAAGAAAACACAACATGTAACAGAAAAATTCAAAGAGAAAAGAATATAACTTGAAATCATTAAATGCAAAAATGACATTAATAAGTCGAGTCTTGTTGCTGCAATAGTCTCCTTAAACTTTATTTACCCATCTATGGTGCTCAAAAGTTGATGGAAAAAAGCCAAAGATAAAAATACTCTTTTGACTAAGGAAAGCACTCCAATTAATCGAATCAGTGATCTTGGAACTAACAAGAACTCTTTTAGTGAACTATGATTTTTGTGTGCAAGTGTAATGCTCAAAACAAAATACTAAGGTATGCTTCCACGACCTCTCTTGAGTGTATCAGGGAATAGCAGGCCCAATTATTAATTTCAATGATGACAATCAAGTAGGAATGTGACTTCTCCTTTCATGGCCTTAGCCAATTGACATGATCTCATGACTAGCTATCATGAATGAAGAAGTGGGGGAGTAAATAAAGGGCTTTAGCCCATTATCACAGCCCATGAGATTGAAACCCATTATCCCTCTATAAATACCCCAATTCCCAATGGGAAAAAGATCTCATAGGACCTCCGTCCTCAAATATATGATATTTGCCTCACGTATACGATCTACCTCACTTATATAATCTCTACTCTCAAATATACAACTTATGCCTCACATATACGACATACTTCTCAGGTACCACTTCAAGCCCCAGCCCAACTTGTTCCATAGTTTTGGGTTAGCACTAGCTTATAGATTGCAACCTTCATTAAATCGTACGATCTTAAAATATAAATAGACAAATTTGGTTAGTCCTGTTGGACTTCTCGGATCAACACCGAAGAAATGCTTTGAATTTTTTGGTCCAAGTAAGATAATAGGGAAATGAAAATAATTTACGTTATTTAGGGTAAAACGAACAATTAGGCAAACGACGTTTATATGAAATGAAAATAATTTACATTATTTATGGTAAAACGAACAATTAGGCAAATCTTTCAAAATCTAACAAATCAAAGTACATTTCATTGCCCCCTCTAGCACCCCAAATCCACCTTGTGGTCCCACAGGCTAGTAGGTCCTATATTGCATGTGCTACATGTGCGATCACATTATTACCATATACATCTGTGATGCTCTCTTCGTCATAATTTCCTATTTTTATATTTTCCCGTTTTACACGCAGTTAATAGTATTTAATAAATTGATATTCATATTTATGACACACTTAATGTGTGTATTTAAATTCTTTTTAATAAAATTGAAAATATTAATTTATTCTTAGTAATAATATGTACTTTTTAATTATTGATAATTTTTATTTGAATTTATTATGTAGATAACACAATTAAAAAATAAATTTAAAAAGAATAAAGTTGGAAAAAAAAAAAATTTAATTGAAGAAAAATGAGAATAGCAAAACAAACATTAGAAAAGAATTAAAGAACAATATTTTATCATTATTTTTATAATTACTTGGTAATTATTTTTAAATAGATTAATTTTATCCATTTACTTAATGAAGAACCAAAATAATTACTAAGATTCTCGTACTTTCTACATAAAATATGGATTTTTCAAAAAAAAATAACAATGATAAGTATTACTATTAAAAATAATAACTAAAAAAGTATAAATAATACCTTTTTTTTTGTGCGTAAAATGATAAAATATAAATAGTACTCACCATTGTATGTTTCTGCAGTCTCACATGAAGACACGTCGTTGTGTATCCCCTTGCTTCCCATGCATGTATATACTGTATATGTATGGTCCATACTTCTGATTGTATGGTTATGGGTTATCTACGGTCAATAGTTCTCCCCAGGAACGTGTATTTTATATATATATATATATATATATGGTCCAAGTGGCAAAATGGGGTTTCATGACCTAAAAGTCATGGGTTAAAATCTCATCACTATATGTGACTATTTTTCTACTATATGATAGGTTTGAGGATTTTTTTTACCATGGTTCTTGAGGATTTTCTTTGTTGTTACACTGATTTGTATTTATTATTCACGTATTGATTGTTGTTTGAATATTATGATCATTTTTCTTCTTTTTTAAAAAAAAGTTCACATCGTAATTCTTCACGTTATTTTAATTTCATAATAAATTTTGGAAATAATTAAGAAGTACCAATTTCAAACATACTTATTTCTTTCTCAAAGCAGAATTGGGAATTGGTCCTACAATCCTACTATTCAACTAATTTATTGAGGATACTTATGGGGAAAAAATAAATAAATAAATAAAAAGTCATTTTACTTCATGAGAAGGATATATAATATGACTTCATTACCGTGGGTTCATTGCATCATAAGAATTATCAATTGGGTAGATCTTCAAAATTCTACTTCATTATCTCAATTCTAAACCCATTCTTTCAAATCCATCTTGAAACTTCTTTATATTCTAAGATTAGTATCCTGAAATACACTTTATTTATTTATTTATTTTCAATTTCGTGTTTATGATCTAGATTCATACGTCTCTAGGTTTTAGAAAACTTAGAAAGAAAAAAGAAAGAAAAAGGGGACAAGGGACTTCTTCTTGCTTGGCTGCCATGATGGCCGAGCCTATCTTTTCTTTTCTTTTCTTTCTTTTTTTTTTTTTTTTGTGTAATAATATATAGAGCTCGACTGCCATGGCTTAGCATTGATGAAGGTGCTTGGCCGGCATGGCTGAGCAATGATAAAGGTGCTTGGTTGGCATGGCCGAGCTTTGTTGAGAGGGCCCGACACCAATCGTCAAGCCCTATGCATATATATTTTTTAATTCATGTTTAATTATCTTTTTTTATCAGGGTTAATATTTATATCACCTATGAGTTATTAATGTTTAATATTAATATTAATAATTAATAACTAATATAAATGTATAATAGCATTATTTAATTATTTAAATATTTTATAATACTATTATTATTTAATACTAATTATTTATTATTAAAATCACTGATGCTTAATAAATAATTATTAATTATTTATGCTTAATATTACTAATATTTAATCTTAATTATTATTGTTTAATATTTTTAATATTAATTATTTTTTATTATTATTAATGTTTGAAAAGGAGCTTTAGTTGTCATTACAAATATTAAAATACTATAAATATTTAATACTAATTAGTTATTACGTATGCAATCTCTATTAATTATTTATGCTTAATATATATTTCTAATATTTAAGAATAATTGAAAGTGTTTAATATGTTTAATATTTTTATAATTTGTTCTTACTTTTTATTTATTAACAATGTATGATAACATTATTTAATTGTTATTAAAAATATTAATATATTACAATTGTTTAATATTGATATTTAATATTAATTGTTAGTGTTTAATATTTTTAATATTAATTGTTACTTTTTTATTTATTATTGATCTATGAAAACATTATTTAGTTGTTACTAAAAGTATTAAAATATTATAAATGTTTAACACTAATTAGTTATTACATATATATAATATTATTAATTATTTATGCTTGCTAATATTCAATAATTTTTTTTGTATTTTTACAAATGGCTAAGGATTCAAGGAATCCACCAAAAGGGAGGAGTTTATACAGTAGGCCACTCATTGATACAAGTGATGGTCGCTGAGCTAATGTGAAGGAGTTGGTCATGACTGCCGAGCTCCTACCTTGGTGCTCGGCCACCATGACCGAGCACCACAATAGTTTTTTTTTTTTTTTTTAAAAAAAAAAAGAAATTTACATATATTCATTGTGTGTTATACTTGATTTTCTGCATGGAGGGAATCATTTATGTGATCTGATCGACTCATGTTAAGTTTTGATTGTTTGTTTGAATTGAATTGAGATTGTAGCTAGAAAAAGAAGCTAAGTGTACTTAGAAAAATATCTAAGTGCACCATATTTAGAAAAGTTGCACTGCAAGTAATGCCCGCAACGAACAATAATTGCAAAAAAAAAAAAAAAAAAAAAAAGACCTTCTTAAGAGTTACTAGGTACAATAGTACGTGATAAATACATAGAAACACATTGACACATATGATGAAAATTGCCACCATTCTTTCAGGTCGCACCACCTCCCTGAGGGTTCGATCCCCATTCTCACCATATATCTCAAAAAAATATAAAAAATAAAAAATAATTTTACCGAAAAGAAAAGAAATATTATTATCGTTGTTATTCTCTTAGAAGAATATTTCTTTATTAAGTGAAAAATTTATGATCAATAAAATTCTATTATAAACAAACGGTCTCTAGGATAAATTTGTGACAGATTACTAATGTATTTAAAAAATGAGCAAAATCTATAGTAATGATAACACTTGTGATGAACTTACAATAAATACTATAAGAATTTCTTAGTCTCAGTCTGTGATAGAAAATTTTATAACAAAAGTTAGTTATGTGATGGATTTTAATTCCATCATAGGCATAACTATGACAAGTACTAACTAAATGGAACAAAATTCATCACATAATTATAATTATGTTTGTGATGGATATGATTAAATCTGTTATAGATTCTTTCATTGGTGAAGGGGGTTTTTTCTTGTAGTAATTATTATTATTATTATTATTATTATTATTTTCTCTCTCAAATAATGGGGAAAGAGGGGTGCATTAGTTGGCAAAGGGAGATGTGGTTCTCACATGGCATGCATCCACGTTAGCAGCGCACAAATAGTGAGACTCTACTCCGATTATTATTTAATTAACCGCCTGTCACATGCTTGCATGTGAAGTATTTACCCACAAAAAAAAAAAAAAATGTTTGCATGTAAAATTTGGAAGTTTATTCTGTTATTAAGAAAATAAAATATTAACTTAGGATGTCATTTTCGACATTATGGTACCAAACCATGATTAGTTGCTTCTATAATTCTCCAAGTATGTTTTTCTTTGGAGTTCACCCTTTCTCTTCCCATGTGCAATATCTTTTTTTATTTCTTTTGTGCATTTGGTGGTGTGCTTTACATATTTGAGTTACAATTTCTTTTTCTTTTATAGTTTCTAGTGTAGCTTTATACCCAATTTATAATTAGTTGAAATCAGGAAACGTTACACATCGACTTAAAGAGGATTTGCATGGCAAGAGCCTTTGCGGTAGAGCCACAGTAAGCACGAAACTCTTCTACATCTTAATAATTGAAAGGGATAGTTACTCCAACACCTCCTTACATTTTCTTTTTTTTTTTCCTTTTTTTTTCTTTTTTTTTTGTTTGTTTAAGATGAGCGAGTACATTTAATCATTATAGTAATATCATTATATGAATATATTTCAAAAATTAAATACAAGGAACTAAATACAAAATAAATTTTATAAACTACTATGCAGTAAATAAATACTACTATATAGTAAACACGAACCCATACGCTATCAGTGGAATTCGAACTTGCACTTCCTCTACAAAAAGAAGGAAATGATACCACTTCATTTAGAGGGCGACAACTCTCTTGAAGTTTATTTAACTAACATCTATTGCATATTCGATGAATGTATATAAAATAAGTAAAAATATTATATATATTAAAACATAATACACACTGAATGTATTTATAATTACAATATACGTAATATTTTTAATTGTAATACATATATAATTTAATATTTAGAGAATAATAGGTTGCGGAAGGTTATTAGAAAAATTTTAGATCAAGATATTTTAGGAAAAAATGCTTGAAAATATATCACTAGAAATAACTACAGTTGTCTCTCACACTTTATAAATAGTATCGATTGCAGAAATAAATATCCCATTGTAGTTTGAGAAATTGCAATAACAACCATGATATGAGATTAATACGTGTCTACTCATAATACTTCAATTAATTTGTTGCATTTTTGGGAATCTAGTTGTAATACGCAGGTGTTACATTATTATTCTAATTTTTCAAACCACAAAGAATGTTTCTGCAAGTGGGGCTAATCCCATGC
>JACFYI010003453.1:338333-363411 GCA_014898755.1 Handroanthus guayacan | reverse complement strand
AACCCTTACATAATTACTCCTTTTTCAGCTCATTTTCTTAAAGGAAACCCACATGATGCTTTCTGGTTTCACAAGAATTGAATCAAAGTGACTTTTCATGCTGATGCTCCTAGACTAGCACATTTCATTTACAGAATAAGTCATATGATCTAGTATACGTAACCAATCAATCTGATTCTGCGTTGTGCAACAGATCCAATTCGAATCGATCTATTTATAGTTTATTATTCAAATTGGTATGATTGTCAAACGTTATAGATAAATTTGAATTTTAACATAAAATCAAAAAAACAATGATAACAGTTCCTTTTCATAAAAAAAAAAAAAAAAAATTATAACAGTTCCTAAACAGTATTTGATTCTTAAGTTAGATGTAAGAAAATTAATGATAAGTTGAAAAATTAAAAATTTCCTGAATGTATACCTTTACCAAACTAACAAGCCTCTGTGGCACTTTAAATACGGCCTTGTCTTTGCATCAAATAGTCCAACAATTAGCGGGTATAAATAAGTCAGATTGGGCTACGCATTGACTTGTTTAAAAGATTCAATCATGAAGTGTTGGGTACCTCTTTTACTTATGATTTCTTAGTTAATTCTATCTTTTACCCAAATCAGAACCAATGGAGTACATTATGAGCAATTATGTCAATTTTTATGTTTGAAGTCAATGCACCGAAAAATGCTTCATCTTTTTTTCCCCCCAAGTTACAACGATGGGTGGAAATGAGAGGAGGGATGTTGGAGATTTGAACCCAGATCATCCTTCCCTCAACAGCTGGTTGATCCCGAAAATGCTTCATCTTGATATGTATGAAGTTGGAAAATAAACAACGTCATCTGGTTTTGCTCAAGTTTGACTGCTAAATAACAGTAAGAAAAAAGAATTGACTGAAGTAACAGCAATGGCAACACATTCTCTCCATGTTTCATGTCGGATTAGATTCCAATAAAAGCCAAAATTTCCAGTCATATAATGCGAATTAACAGCTGTTTCAGAACCCAAGATCTCACGAGTTCTTCTCATAAACTTATATGATAAAAAACTAATCCCAATATGAATTCTTCGTATTATATTACGTCAAACATTACCTAATCATTAATCTTCTCTCCTTCAGTTTTTCATATAACTCCACAGTCACTTCACTCTTCGCTCCTACCCCATTGGCCCCATCATCGATCTTGCTCAGAAAAATGGTGTAGAAGTTAGAAAAAAAGAATAACAATCCAGAAAGCAGGAAAATCATCATGAAGTTGAAATATGAATTCTTCCTCTTCCTTCTTTTCTCCTATTGCTCTGTTTTCTGTAAGTCTGCTGATAGCATGGGATTGAAGAACGAAACATCGATCCTGTTGTCTATAAAAGCAAGTCTTATTGATCCATTGAATCATCTCAGAAACTGGAAATTGCCTCATGATAAAGTGGCGAATGATTCAGTTCACTGTAGCTGGAATGGGGTCCAGTGCAACTCCAACGGAGCTGTGGAAAAGCTTGATCTGTCCCACATGAATCTCAGTGGAAAATTGCCTGATGAAATCCAGGGATTGAAAAGCTTGAATTCTCTCAACTTATGCTGCAATGGGTTCTCTTCACCATTGCCTAAATCTTTATCCAATCTCACTGCACTTGAGAGCATTGATCTAAGCCAAAATCTCTTTATTGGTTCATTCCCCGTTGGTCTTGGAATGGCCGCAGGATTAGTTGCAGTAAATGCTTCTGGGAATAACTTTTCAGGTTATCTCCCTGAGGATCTTGGAAATGCTACCATGCTAGAAAGCCTGGATCTCAGGGGGAACTTCTTCCAGGGCTCCATTCCAAGAATCTACAAGAATTTGGGGAGATTGAAGTATCTTGGCTTGTCAGGGAATAATCTAACTGGTCAAATACCAGCTGAGTTAGGAGCATTATTATCGCTCGAGACTATTGTTCTTGGATATAATGAGTTTGAAGGTGGGATTCCTGAAGAATTTGGAAATTTAACCAATCTCAAGTATCTTGATCTGGCCATGGGCAATTTAGGAGGGTCCATTCCAGCTGAACTGGGGAAACTGAAGCAGCTGGAGACGGTTCTCTTGTACAGAAACAATTTCGAGGGGAAGATTCCGGCAGAGATTGGTGACATGAGATCGTTGCAGGTCCTGGACCTGTCTGATAACATGTTGTCTGGAGAAATTCCAGCCCGGATAGCTGATCTTGAGAATTTGCGGCTACTGAATCTGATGTGCAATCGGTTATCTGGTTCAGTTCCTGCTCGCATTGGGGGATTGAGTCATCTAGAGGTACTTGAGCTTTGGAACAACACGTTATCAGGCCCCTTGCCTAGTGATCTTGGCCGGAATTCACCTCTCCAATGGCTGGATGTCTCATCCAACTCATTATCTGGTCTGATTCCGATGACTTTGTGTTATAAAGGTAACCTTACTAAGCTCATTCTATTCAATAACGCCTTTTCTGGTTCGATTCCAGCCAGTTTATCGACGTGTACATCACTAATACGAGTTAGGATGCAAAATAATCTCCTTTCTGGCACAATCCCTGTTGGGTTTGGCAAACTTGGGAAACTCCAAAGGCTGGAATTGGCTAACAACAGTCTCACGGGCCAAATCCCGAATGATCTTTCTTCTTCTACTTCACTTTCTTTCATTGATTTATCAAGAAACTACCTTCAATCTTCTCTTCCGTCCTCCATTCTCTCAATCCCAAATCTGCAGAACTTCCTCGCCTTGGGCAATAACTTATTGGGAGAAATCCCAGATCAGTTTCAAGATTGTCCTGCACTAGCCATCCTGGATCTTTCCTCAAACCATTTCACCGGAAGTATTCCAGCAAGTATCGCTTCTTGTGAGAAGCTGGTGAACCTTAATCTTCGAAACAACCAGTTAAACGGGCCAATCCCAAAACCGATTGCTACGATGCCCACATTGGCAGTCTTGGATCTATCAAACAACTCTCTAACTGGAAACATTCCTGAGAATTTTGGCAACTCTCCGGCC
Organism: Handroanthus guayacan; assembly: GCA_014898755.1. Lineage (NCBI taxonomy): Eukaryota > Viridiplantae > Streptophyta > Magnoliopsida > Lamiales > Bignoniaceae > Handroanthus > Handroanthus guayacan. The sequence continues at coordinate 360,417 of JACFYI010003453.1, read as the reverse complement.
TTAGAAATGCTCAATGTTTCTTACAACAGGCTAGAAGGCCCTGTCCCTTCAAACGGCATGCTTAGGACCATTAATCCTAATGATCTTGTCGGAAATCTGGGTCTATGTGGTGGAGTCCTTCCACCTTGCTCTCGTAATGCAGCAGATACATCAAAAGAACACGGCCTGCATACAAAACATATAATTGGAGGATGGATAATTGGGATTTCGACTCTGGTAGCTCTTGTACTAGCAGGAGTCGGAGCTCATTCTCTGTACCAAAAATGGGAGGAGGGAAGATTCCAAACAGGCAATGGAGGTTGGCCTTGGAGACTAATGGCATTCCAGAGACTTGATTTCAATAGTAATGACATTCTAGCTTGCATCAAGGAATCCAACGTGATAGGGATGGGGGCGACGGGCACAGTTTACAAGGCTGAGATACAAAGACTCAATACAATTGTTGCAGTCAAGAAACTATGGAGATCAACAAGTGATCTTGAGATGGGTGGAAGTGGTGATCTTGTGGGAGAGGTGAACTTATTAGGGAGATTGAGGCACAGAAACATTGTGAGACTGTTGGGATTTCTTCACAATGATACTGATGCAATGATCATATACGAGTTTATGCACAACGGCAACCTAGGAGAGGCTTTACATGGCAAGAAAGCAGGAAATTTGCTGGTGGATTGGGTTTCGAGGTACAATATAGCATTCGGGGTTGCACAAGGTCTTGCTTATCTCCACCATGATTGTCATCCACTGGTGATCCATCGCGATGTGAAATCAAATAACATATTGCTCGATGCCAATCTTGAGGCAAGAATCGCTGATTTTGGGTTGGCAAGAATGATGCTTAAGAAGAATGAAACAGTTTCCATGGTTGCAGGATCTTACGGATACATAGCCCCTGGTGAGTTAACATATGTTTGGTATCATATCAACAAAAATACCATTTTTACAAGATTAATACTTATAAACTGGAAATTTTAACCCCTCCTCATCTTTGATATATAATTTCTTGACAGAATACGGGTACACGCTCAAAGTTGATGAGAAGAGTGACATCTATAGCTACGGAGTAGTTCTAATGGAGCTTGTAACTGGGAAGAGGCCATTGGAGGCTGAGTTTGGAGAATCTGTAGATATAGTAGAATGGATAAGACGAAAGATGAGGGACAACAAACCTTTGGAAGAAGCTCTAGACCCGAGTGTGGGGAATACCAGACATGTTCAAGAAGAGATGCTCTTGGTTTTGAGACTTGCTATTCTTTGTACTGCCAAGCTCCCAAAGGATAGACCCTCCATGAGAGACGTTTTGTCGATGCTTGGAGAAGCAAAGCCTCGCAGAAAAAGTAGTAGTTGTAGTAACAACGACGGAGATCATATTGATAATACTAACAATGAAAAACCAGTATTTAGCACTTCACCCGTTAATGGCCTTCTGTGAGTACAATTGCATACTCAAGATTGTTGTTTGATTTTTGGTTTTTAGATTTTTATTATTGTTAGTGTGTAATATATCTTGTGCCTAGAATCAGAGGGGTATAAGGAATGTTGTTGCAAATGATATTGTACTTCTATCCTTGTTACATAATCAGAAAAGTTGAACTGCAGTGCAGAATTTTATTGCACCCCTCAACAAGGGGAAACTGCATTTAGCTTCTTTTACTTTGAGAGATGGTTTACTAATAATTTTATTCCACACAAAAATGTAATATCAATGATAAGAAAATAAGTGACTATTTGTACCATGTTGTTAATAACATGTATTAAATGGCAATGATTTCATTTTGTCATCAATTATATTGTTTAAATAACTATAATTTCTGTTATGTTACAATGTAGATTAATAATTACAAAAAATTTTAGACTATTAAATCATTATTATTGATATTTAGTGACATATGTCGCTACATAACAAGATTATTGTCATGGACATATGACCAAGTGGGTATTCTCAAGAACTTTTACCTTTTGAAAAGGTGAACAGTTTTGAAGGAAATTGTAAAAAAAGTTATAGTAAAAATTAAGAATGTCGGGAAAACAAAAGTCAAAAGCAACAGGAACTTGTAGAAGTAAAGCAATGGCTGCTTTTAACTTATACAATTTTTCTATTTTAACTTTGGAAAATAAAAAACAGAAAAGCTACTTCCAAATACTCTAGAACAACTAGAATTCTACTAAAGCCTAAAAAGTAATTTTCTTCAATTATTGCAAGCACCCCCTAATTGTCAACAACGACTATTTAAACACAATGTTATTCACCATCAAGTTTGTTAAAATCATTATTGTAATTTAATTAAAAAAATAAATAAATAAGTTACCATATGGTCGCTGATTTTTCTTGTAGTGATAATACACTCCAAAATGAAATACAAGAACATGCATAAGTCCCCAAAGCCAAAAGACAGACAAATTACAAGGGGGAGAAACAACATCATCAACATGGCAACAACCTCGTACAAAAACGATAATATACCTTCTTTCATTAACCGGAATGAAATTTAGCACTTCGTGAGTGCAACAAAAACCAAAACTGGACAACTACTACCCACTCCCATACTTACAGTGTCGTACCAAATGGCAACTCTCGGTTTGCTTTCTACCTATAACAGAAGAAAAACCAATGGCGTCTGCGTCGTGCAGACATAAGTGCCACTGCCCCAGACAGCATATGTATATTAATATGATGTATCGGAATAGTATCAGTGATAATAAGATGTAAAAGTGACCAAAACCATGCAATCAAAGGGAACCAGGACGACTTAAGGTCGCCTCGTTTCTGGAATGTGTGTATATATATAGCATCTTTATTCTTCACGCTTCTTGCTTCTATACTGTTTCATGTTTCTTCCATGAGATCCTGGAGCTGCAAATGGAAATATATATATATATATATCAAAAGGGCGTTTAAACGAAACAAGATATCAATTTTATAGCGGGTACGTACCAAGTCCATTAGCCTCAGCTGTCCTCATGATTCGGAGTCTCCTCACTGAGTTCAAGAACATCCTGATAAAAATAACAAAAAACATGAGACTGCCCATGTAAACTTAGCCTCAAAATTGGGTGCATAGTGGAACATAAACTATCGACAAGATGCAATGAAAAGACATACTCCCAGGGAACATCGCCAACGAGCATCCAGTCTCTTTCTTTGTCTTCATAGGTTAGTACAAAGTCAGACGATCCACCCAACAATCTCAAAGGTTGTCTTGTACCACCCATTACAGCTTGCTCCTCCACTAAAAATACCAACATCATCATTTACCAATCCGCTAATTAAGGGTAAGACTTTCTACCTTAGTTACCTATTAAGAGGGTGTTTGGCTCAGCTTATTTAAAACATCTTATAAACTCCTAAACCTTACGAGACGTTTTGGATCGTATTAGAGCTCATTAGATGTTAGTAATGACAATTTTGTAATTAAGATGGTTAAAATTGAAGAGTTATTTTAGGAAAAAGTAAGTTAGGAACTCTTTTGCCAACAAAGAGCTTATAAGATCCTAATATCTTACTTTGGGAGCTTATAAGCTCTTTTTTAAAAATGCTTACCAAACAATTTTTGACATCTTATAAGTTCTTAAACATGTTAAGATATTATAAAAAACTTATAAGCTCTCACCCGAAACCCTCTAATTTACATCACCTTTGGATGTCATTAGATTTTACTTTGTAAAGTAACATACTATCTAAAATCAGTAGCCAGGTACTAAATGTTGGGTACTATTGGGAGGATAAGTACACGATAATAACCACAGATCTGACAAAACAAGAACATTTTAGAAACCTTTCACAAACGAATGAAAACGGGAAATGAGAAAGAGATCGAATGAAGAGGACAGAAACTTACGTCTTGCCCCACCAGCTGCACTGGGTCTAAACATATCATCCAGCGCACGAGCTAAATTCTCATAGGAGCTATGAGCATTCAGATCGACCTTCCTTCCAATCGGGATCCCATCCATGTTCACCTTTATAAACAAAGATGTCTTGACAAGTCCATTTTTCTTTGCACTATTGTTATCCATGCTGCCGTTGCGATTGTTCTTCTCAGCAATGATGTTCTTGCTTTTGCATTTCTCTGCAGTCGAGAAAAAGTCTTTGGTGGCTGGTGATTTTGCATGATTTGTCAAGCTGTTCATCCTGTACGTTCTGATAGGAGGCCATCCAACGACCTGACTGCTTCAATAAATTGCATAAGAAAATAGTTAATCCCACTGGAAAGTACATTTGCATCCTTAAGCATATATAATACAACTGTTTGAATTTAAAAAGAAAGAGAATGAGCTAACAATTACATGAGGATGCGTAAGAATGAACATAATGCAGAACCATAAAGCTTTAATACGAGTTGAAACATAAGCAATATTATGATGCTAGGACGGCTACTACTTATCCTAGGATGGATAATACAGAGCATTTTCGACACTAGAAACACTTCAACCAAATAGCTAGATGAGATATTCAATCGAAGTAAAGGGTGCTTCGAGGAGCGTATAAGCTCTTCAAAACATCTTACAAGATGCTTAAGACCTTAAAAGATGTCAACTAGTGTTTGGTAAAGTTTTGTTAAAAAAAATCTTATTAGCTCCCAAAATAACATGTTAGCATTTTATAGTTATAAAAAAAGGATAATCACTATAACACCTCTTGAGGTGTTGACTTTGGCAAAATTACCAAAACACCCCCTAAGGTTTAGTTACCATTACACCCCCTACTATTAGTATAGTTAACGGATAATTACACTTACATCCCCCAAAAATCCTAAAATATTAGAAGTAAATCCCCTAAACAAGGGAGCGTAATTGTAATTATGCATGAGCTCACGCTATGTAATTGTAATTATGCTTCAACTGAAGTACTACAAGGGTAGGGATGTGTTTTGATTAGTGTGTAGAGGTAATTATCCCTTTAAAAAAGTAAGGTCTTCTTGACCTATTTTTAAGATCTTAAAAATCACCTTTGTTTTATCCATATTAATTACAAAATTGCCATGATAGACGTCTTATAATTATAAACTCAAAGATCTTATTTTATCCGAAAACTTAACATCTTGCTTTCAAAATAAGATCTAACATTTTAAGCTCCAAAAACATCTTACAACATGTAGGATCTGACAAAATTTTCTAAATAAGCTTAGCCAAATACCCTCTTAATTTAATCGACAATGCTTCATGTTCTTAGTATATGTGCTTAAATCAATATAACTCATTCTAAACATAGTCAAATTGATTGCTTCAATTGAAAGACTCATAGAAATACCTGTAGAATAAGTCGCATATACTTGAAGAAAGTGTATTGTAGTATTTAATATTGAAAGGGAGAAAAATCAAAGGTTCCCTGCGGATCTCTTTAATGTGATGGTTCACTTGACAAGAATATGATCACAAACAAATGCTTTAAAGATGGATACAGAAAAACAAAAGATTGAACAAAGTCGAATCAGTCTGCGGTACCAGATTCCCCAAGAATCTAGCAACAAAACCAATAATGTACCACCAACTGCAGCAGATTCACATTAAATACTATAAAATCGGGAAAAGAATAAAGAGCCCGTATATAAGAAAAGTAAAAATTTCTATATCCCAACTTCTCCTAACTTGATACAACTGCTTAAAATGAAATTTCAGACAAACAATAAAGATCAAGTCTTGCAAAGCTAACATTAAGACTTAACAAGAAATGATTGTATCCCAACAAGAACAAGAATATTTACAGAAGAACTAATGAGCAAATGTGGTAAGAAAAGTGACAATCCATTACAAGGAAAAAGTTGAGGAAAGAAGGGGAAGTAACAATTACCTAACGGCAGAACGGCCGGGAGGTGAAGAGGGTGGTTCAGCACTTCTTTTTGTGCCACAAGAGCCATTAGTATTATTAGCTTTAGTAACAGAAGAAGAGGACGAGGATGATGAAGAAGCTTTAGTAGAAACCCCCGCAGGAAAATCTTTAGCGGTCAAGATTCTTGCATACTTATCCCAAGAATCCCCGCCGGCTGCGGCTGCCGGCGGCTTAGTCCTAGCCCTTCCTCCACCACCACCACCACCAAGACTGAGTCCGAGGCCCAATTCCAATTGACATTCATCCGGGTATGAAGAAGATTCCTCAGATGACATCACCACGTCATTCTCCTCTCTTGACAAAGTTGACATTGACCCACCTGAAATCACGCCACCGCCGCTTCCGCTTCCTCCGCCGCCGTGTGGAAGCGTATTTTGCATCAAGATTCAAGTTTTGCGGAGAAAGAGGAAATTACAGAAGAAGAAGGGAAGAATTGAGGGGAGCTTGTGTTTGTTTCGCTATATGTTTTGGGTTTAACAAAAAGAAAGGGAAGGAAGGAAAAGTGGGAAAGGTTGGTGTTGATGGAGGGCGCGGGGCCCTTATGTCGGGTTTGTGCGCCTCAATAAGCATTATAGATTTCTCCTAACTGGGACCCGCTGATGTTTAACTGCTTTTCCTTGCTGTACGTGTACCAACAACTATCAACACCCGGGAGACCAACGACTATCCAAGGTTGCCTTTTGCTTCTGGACTCAAACTGCCATCATCTTTATTTTTCAAGTATAATTACGGCTATACCCCTGAGGTTGAGATTTGGCATAATTACAACTAGACTCCTGCTAATTTGGAAAATAACGTTTATTACTCTTACAATAAGCCAATGTTAAAAAATTCTAACAGAAACAATAAAATTCCCAAAATACTCTCACGAAGTCTAACTCTAATTATGACAAACTTCAAGGGTGTAATTATAATCATTCCTAAAAATATTTTTGGTTAATACTATTTAATATATATTACAGAAAAATAAATATTATTCTTTGATAATACATAGTAAATAATAATTTTGAATGTTTAAATTGAAGATTCAATAATGGCGGACATCACAGAGATTCAAGAGTTGAGTAATGATGCAGACAAAATCAGGGAAAAGTTTAAAGATTGCATTGCAATTCAAAATGGGTACTAAAGGAACATGATCATATGCATATCATGCTAAAGCTTTATGAACAATCAATCCTTCGGCACAAGACCATCCCTCACTTGGAGAAGCATTTTTTTTGCTAAAAATTTCGTGGAACAGGGGAGTCTATGGAGAGTTGGTGATGAAAGGAATATCAATGTCTGGAATGATCATTGATTGGTTGAAGAGGGACACCGAAAACCCATCACGTAACCCCCACAGCGAATGACTCGACTTATGGTGACATTATTAATCCTAACTCATGCAGCTAGGAAATTACTCGCATTTCAGGAATTATCTGGCCCCTTGATGTGAACTGCATTCTACAAATTCAGTTGGAAACTTTACACTCTGAAGATCGATTGGTATGGCAATAAGCAAAAAAGGGACACATTTTGGTATGCTTCTGTCACCACCTTATCCACATACAGGCTGGTTTGAACATAGATCAACCTAATGCGGGGTACTAGTGGATCAAGGGATGTAACCTGGATTTTTATTTGGAATGTTAATCTTCTGCAAAAGGTTTGAATTTTCTTTAGGTGCCTTTGCAAGAATATCTTGCCTACCAGACTCAACCTAGGAAGAGGAAAGTTAAGGTTCCGGATCTCTGCCATGTTTGTGGTCTTCAGCAATGACATGCATATTTTCATGTTGGGCATTGGGCTACAACTTGCCATGCAAACAGCTAGGAGGAAGAGGCTGAATTGATGATTGTTTGCTGCTGGTACCTCTTGTTCAACCATAAAAAGGGTCATGAAGCTGAATGAAGCTTTCCTGGCTCAGGAGAGTGCACAACGAACTTACACCAATATTTCTGAGTTCCAAAGCACAAATAGCCAAAAACCTACTTCAAATGAAAATAGAAATGCCCAAGAATGGATCCCGCCTCTTAAAGGTTTCTACAAAATTAATTTTGATGTGGCACTCTTGAGGGATTGCGATTTTCATGCTGTTGTCGTGGTAGCAAGAGATGCTAGACGCTCAGGTATATCGTGGGCTATACAGAGGCTCAACAAAGACCGAACGCTAGAGCTGTTGAAGCTAAAGCTTTCTTATTTGCAGTATAGATGGCCTTGCAACAAGGTTGGACCCAACTTATTTTTGAAGGGGATTGAATTGTCAGTAGTATGCGCAACATCAGTTTAAGCAGAGGATTCTTCAACGTCTGAAACTTGTAGAAAGTGCCAAACGTCTTGCTACCGCTTTCAACTCTTTCAGTGCACAATTTGTTAAGAGGAGTGGAAACAAATTAGCTCATTCCCTAGCTTGTTCTTGTTTTGAAGGTTTCTATGAAAAGGTAAACCTTTTCTATCGCTGGTTCGCACATTGTTTAATGATCAATAAAGGCCCTGCTTTGATTAAAGAAAAAAAGTGGAAAAAATTAAAGGTAGAAGAAGATCAATTGATAGCCATCTTCCTATGCCTTGTCTAATACATAGGATTAAGGTGATTCATGGCCTAACCTCACTCAATAGATTATTTGATATATAATATTTTGGAGACGGGCCGGCCCGACACTAGCTCAAATTAAGTTAGGACACGACATCAAAGGATCTATAGCTTTGTATAGTCGATAAGCCATAACTAAAAAGAATCGAATGTCATGGCCAAACATCCACAATGTGAACCCTGTTATATTTAGATCAGAATGTCATTAACGTAATTTATTGTTATGCCACGGCGAATTACCGTCAAATATATTCCAATTCACATGCAGTCATGGTGATTGATTTTGTTTGCTATTGCTTAAGAAGATCGCATAATTGGAATTCGGTCATACGCCGCTACTCTCAAACCTCAGGGGGTGTTGAGGTAATTATCCCCTAAAAATTTCCAAGCCATTGCTTAGATATTGCTGGTGGAGCGCTTATTTATGTCGTACAATTTCCCGTGACCTATAGTTTTGCACGCAATAACCTCGTACAGCAAATGATTAAGGAAATAAAAAAAAAAAAGGAAAGAATTAATAATTGATTATTCATGGACATAATAGTAATTACAATACTATTCCACCGCAAGTTTGGATGTCAAACATAGGATTAATAATTAGATCAACTTATGAATCCATTTTAATCTTGCATATCAAATGAAAGATTAGATAATACAATCTCACTCAATCTTCTTTGGACCAACAAGCCTCATTATTAAGGGATAAATATCTCAAGACTCTCTAAAGTTTATCATAATTACCAAAACACTCCCTTATATTTGGATAATTACCATTACACCTCTGGAGGTTTGGATAGTTATCATTATATTGTTTGAAAATTCTAAACATTACAAGTACACCTTTTGTATAAACGGGTGCGATTGTCTTGTTACGCGTTGCGAAAAGAGTTTTCACTATATTTATGCATATATTCAGAAAGTGTAATTATAATGCATTAACTACACTGTATACTGGGGGATGTAATGGTATTATTCAAAACTAAGAAGGTATTTTGGTAATTATGATAAATCTTAGGAGGTATAGAGGTAATTATCCCTATTGTTAACTTGAGGCATCAAACATGACCCTATCCAACTACCAACTATACTGTACGGTAACTTTGACCTCCCCACTCCAATCACAAGTCAAAACAAGAACCAAAAGTGATAATTGAAAATAAGCCATCGGCATAAATTGGAATGCAGGAGTATTGGTGATTGTGACAAGAATAAAAACCTTTTCACTAACATCCAAAAGAATTGTAGTCATAAAGAACTTCAATTCCAGGATTTAATTCTCTATGGGAATGAGATGATTAGGACATTCCCGCATCAGTTCTCCAGCAGTTTCCTATGTCGGTCTCTACGTGCATCATTATAATATCACGCAATATGGTAAGAAAATGAAATGCAAGAAGGGATGACAAGAATCAAAACATTGACGATATTAGGCTGAGGCCATGTTTGATACTATAAATCAAAGAAGATTAGCCAATCATCAATAAGATTGAGGTGATGGGCTGACTCGACACTAGCTCCAAGCCTGTCAGTATTCACACAACAAGCCCCCATTACTAATCTCATGGGGAGGGTGAGATTGTCGGAGGTTGATGAAGATTGGGATAGAAAATTATTATCCAACTCTTAGGATGTTCATTTTGAGCCCATTTCATATATAAGCCATGACTCAAATTAAATTAGGACACAACTTAAAAGTATTTGTTATTTTGTACAACTGATAAACCATGGCACAAAAGAACAAAATGCCATGGCCAAACATTCATAATGTGAGCCCTAGAATTCAATTGCACATTGTTGCGCTGAAAATTTTAAGCCATTGCTTGATCATTACTAGTGAAACATTTCTTTGTATCGTACCATTTTCCGTTCCGTGGCTTGCATTGTTGCACTCCATGACATGATACACAAATAGTAAATAAAAAAGATTAATAAATGATTGTTCATGTACATAGTAGTAATTATAAGATCTAATCCCCCATCAATTTGGATACCCAATATAGGATTAACAATTGTACCAACTTATGAATCCATCCCAATCTTGCAATATCTAATGAAAGATTGAATAACACAATCGCACTTAATCCATAATCAACCTTCTCCGAGCCAACAAGCCTATATTATTAATCCATGGTATCAAATATGGCCTGAGAAGATAATTTGCATCTTTCCAAGATCAGGATAGAGTAGTTTGAAAGTAACAACATACTCCCATCAATCTCTAAACAATTCTATGCTTGCTTACCTTGTTGATGACTCCAAGAATCTCACTCCTGTGAACTACAATACGAATTCTATTTACGTCAGATCGGAGCCTGTTTTCAAATGAAAAGAGTTGCGACTCAAACCACGCCCTTCTCGACCTTCTATCAATGATATCTTGCAATGGGTCATTAATATCCTGATGGGATTTTACTCTTTCGGATTGATTGTAACAGATATTTACAAGGGTTTGTTTACAACTTTTGTTCTTCTCATGAAAATTTAGCTGCAGCAGGCTAGCATCTCTCATCCCCAACCCAGTTGTTCTTCTCCTTTGGCCCAGTAGGGCCTTCTTCTCCAAACAATTCCAATGGCAATTTGTTAAAAATATTAATAACTGTATGTGTAATCCCTGAAGGCAAAACTTTGATGATTTTGTCCAGCTCCTTTCTTGAATCGTAGATAATAGTCGGGCCCCACTTTCTCATATACTGCAACCAACATGGTTCTTCAACGATTCCATCTCCAAGATATTCAGCTGCCACGATTTCATACTGCCTGCTTGAATCGACATAATAATGACTTCGAGCAGCATCATTCCTCACCCCAATCCCTAGCTTTGCGGAACCCTGAATGTAGTTTCCGGGATGAGGAAAGCTAGCATGACCACTTTTTGATGAATAAATAATGGCTTTGTTTCCCTCAATAAACTCCAAATCACAGGCATCGACCCATTTGCCTCCACTATGCTGTGAAAAATATATGCTCCAAAGCTCTCCAGTGAAGTTACTTATCCGAAGTGTAAAGTGCTCCCAGTCACCTACGTGCTGACCTACCTTGCTAAGAGCAATGTTCATCATCCCCACCTTGAGCGTCCCGGGCCCGTTGAAAGGGCAAAACACCCACATCACAATATCCGTGAAAGTCCCGCCTAAAGCTGGTTTAACATGTACATAAAGTTTTGCACTTTCTAAGTTTCCGTGTTTCACATTCTCCCTCCCACTATCACAGGGCAAGTCTATCCAATACTTTCCGTCGTTTGTCTCTCCGCAGGGAAGATTGGAACCTTCAGCATCAATGGCCTGTCCAACAGGGTCGGTGCTGCTGTACAATAGTGCTCCATTTCTGAAGAACCATGAAACAGAAGATGGCAGATAAACCTCGTCGGGGTGGAAGAACACCATAGGTCCATAATGCGTGACAAGTGCATGAATTTGATCCATATTGGGCATTGCATATAAATCAAGATCCAAATTCTTCAAACATGCAATATTTAGCTCTTCCTGTGAACTTGAGTAGCTACTGCAATGAAAGGTACCAACAGAAACGCCTCTCCCATACATCCCCCTATGAAGAGGCCTTGTACTCCAAACTATAAGCGGTTCTTTGGAAAAGTTAGAATGCGTGTCGATTATCAGGCGATAAGCTTCACATGTATCAGTTAGGTCAGCACGAATGCATTCAACCTCGTCCAAATCTGGTTTCTCTGGCTTGTTGGTCACCACGAACCCCAAAGCTTTATAACCCTCTGGTGGTTGTGGTAACCAGAAGTAACCACATCCATCAAAATTTTCATCATCTCCGTCTTCAGAACTCCATACTAATGAGTAATCCACAGGATTTGAGAGAGCTGGCATGTAGTCAGAATTGTAGGGGAGGCAGGCTTGTCGAGCTACAAGGACAAACCCTTGTAAAGGCTTTTCATTAGACTGACAGTAGTGACCAAGACAGAAAAACCCATCCGGGATTCCAATTGGCTTATAAAAGCTAACACCGTGTTTCCAATCCATAGAGAGATTGCAACCCCAGATGAACTCAAACTTAGTAATTTGGCAAACCTCTAATTCACCTAATTTAATCTTCGAGGTGGCAAATCCTGAACCTGTGTATTCAAATTTAATTAGCACAAAGACACAAGCGGAAATACAAATAATAAAAGCAGAACAGCATTTCTATTAAGCAGCAGGAACAAAGATCAAATTGAAACTCATTTGACTGACTCTGCATCATATATATCACAAAACAAACCCCGAACTTCTTCATAAAAAACTAAACATGTTATGGCTTCAAGATGGATCATGTTGAAGACTAAAAATGTGTCTGCACGGATTATAGCTCGGAGATCAATGCATTGTGCATAAATATTTAAAATACGACAGGGGAAAAAAAAGATAATAAATGGCAGGAAAATCAATATAGGATGAACAAATTAAACTATATGATACTAGTAACCCTCATAGAGAAAGTATTATTTGTGGACACGAAGAGGAAACTGTTCTTTGATTTCTCAGAAAGCAAAGGCAGGTTAAGATAAATTCTAATCATCATTTCCTTAAAGCAATGTCTCCACCATTACATCAAGCAAAGCACTGAGATATTCATCCTTAATGCAATCTAATTTGAAAACCAAGAAATAAATCAAATCGCGTTAGGAACATAAAACCGTTTCTTTCCGTGCTGAGGAAGTAAAAATTCTGCTTTCACAGAAGTTATTATTGCCACAAACCTCAATATAATTTCCTTTCTGTTATTATAAACAAGCCATCAATATCAGAATTAGCACTCAAATGAATCCAATTTAAGGGTATATTATAGATCAACAACATAGACATGTGAAAATGCAGCAGTACAACAATCAAACAAATGAACACACAGAAGCACGCGCGCGCATAGAAATAGAAACAATTAACCTCAGAACTCTTCAGCAAGAACTTAACTTTTCGAGCTAAATGATCCATCATTAAAAAAAAAAAAAAAAAACAAAAAAAACTTAAGTTTTCAAGCTAAATGATCAATCATAAAACACAAATCCCTATTAAGCTCAAAATGACCCAGGAAAAGCTAAAAAAAAAAAAGAAAAAGCAATGTTTACATGGTACTTTACTGAGATATCCCCATCTTTTTACTCAACATATGAAAATATGCACATACGATACTATTACCAAGAAATACACAGACAATTCAGAATCCAAAACCACATAAATCAATCAAATCTCCGCCGTACACATGATCAAACCTTAAACGAAATCACAAAAGCATCATCGTGTACCTTGGGGCCATTGCGGAATCGGGTCCGTTAGAGAGAAAGAGTCGGACCAGGGTTGCATGAGATCGGTGACTCTGGTCCAAAAGAAACACTTACATCCCAACATCTTCCCGCCCCGCCAAAAGATTCTCGTCACGCCGACGCTGTAATTGAAAATGAAACGAAAGCCCAGTTGAAAAATGATCAAGATTTTGATGACAGCGCTTAGAAATTCAAGACCTTTTTTACGGTAGTTCAACATTGGTCTCAATATCTTCTCCCCATTTAAACGCAAATTACTTTGCAGAGAAATAATTAGTTTTGAATTTTGATGCTATCCGATCCGATATCCAAACCGACGAATAAGGTTACTGTTCGCTCGGATTATATGGGATCCGAAAATTTTTATTTGAGAATCCTGGTTAACTTTGTGTCACTGATATTATGTTCAAGACGAGTTCGTATCCATAAGCGTACGTAATTCCTTTTTTTCGTACGTAATTCCTATTTAGTCTAACTATTCGTATTGATAATTTAATCCAAACTGACTTATATTTAACGAATTCGTAATTTATACCGCATATAAGCAAGATAGAGTCCGTCACACTAAATGTACAAATATAATCCTATTAAAAAATAATAATAATAAAGTAGTTATAAAAAGGTAATAACATACTATTTTCTTTAATTTTTCTTTTATAATATTTTTTTCTAATTCATTCTTTGCTTCAATTATATATATTTTTTTCTTTCCAACTTGTGTTTTCAGACTTATCTTTTGATTATGTTATTTTACATAATAAATTTAAGTAAAAATATTATATAATTAAGAAATACTTTTCATTATGAAAAATAAATAAATTTTTAATTTTGTAAACCAAAAAAAAAATATTAGGCACACCCATCAAATGTGTCACAGTTACTAGTAAATAATTGTAACTTGGTTTCATTATGTAATTGCTTTTTAGATTTACAACAACACATTTTTTTTTCTTTTTTTGAGATTACAAAGGGAAGGGTGTGTTAGCCGTTAGGTGGAATTTGAACCCAGGTCAAAGACATCACTTCTCTTACCATTTGGACAGGTAGTTGAACTCTCCACTACACAATTTATTTGATGTTAAATTTAATTTAGAAACCAAATCTAAACAAAATATTACAATTTTGTATGAGGCTTGAATTAAATTAAATTAACCCAATATTTTCATCAATAACTATATGATTGGTATGCATGAATAAAATTAGACATAATGGAATGACTTAGGAATGAAATAAAAATGGAAAAAGAATGACATAACTATTACATTTCTTGCGATTGGTACGCAAAAGGAATTAGAAAAACATCCCGATAAAAAAAAAAGGAATAAGAAAAACATGATGTCAACATTTCTTACTTGATTCAATCTCATGATTAGTAATTAACAGTATCTGACAGAAATAGACTGGAAGTACTTCAAATAACTAAATTACTTTTTAATTACTCAATTTTTTAAATAAAATTACTTATGAAAATGAAAACTTTTCAATAAAAAACTTGTGCTTAAATTTTATCAGTTAATTTAAGAGAGTTAATCGATATTTATTTTGACTTCTTACTAACATTTTTCTTTCCTTTTTCTTCTTTTGGATTGATTACATCTACTTCCCATTCGAGATATAATATTTACCAATTCATCAGCTCGTGATTTTAAATTACCAACAACTCCACTATAAGTTTATTAAATTGTATAAACCTCTCCCTGCATTAGAGTTTTATACAAAATTTGATTACATCATTCAGAAAATTAGTTAAGCTTTCTAATATGTTCTCATTCTTAGTAGTTGAATTAAATTACCCCCGATGATAACTATAATAATTGTCTCACTGCAAATACAAATAGTAGCTTTATTAAGGATAGTTTAATTTGCAAAAATTCAGATACTAAAAATGAGAATATATATTAGAAAATTCAATTGATTTTTTGGATGATATCATCAAATTTCGTCCAAAAATCTAATATAAGAGAAGGTCTATGTAATTTCGTGAATCTATAGGCGAATTATTGATAATTTCGAAATCATGAAAAGATGAGTTGGTAAATACTATATTTTGAAGGGGATGGAGATATAATTAATGCTTTTTTTTTTTTTTTTTTTGAAAACATTTTTCTCATTTTCCACCACGTTGGAAAGAAGAAAAAGCATGTTGAACAGGTGTATGGCTGTGTGAGGTTAGAAAAGAACACAAAAAGAATATGAAAACGTGTTTCAGTGTTTGTATGCTGGATGCTTACACTTTGCACCTTCTGGGCAACTGCCAGAACTATCAAATATTCGGTGGGGTGGATGATGGGTGCTACCCCAGTGGAGCAGCACCCTTTCCCAACCTTTTCCACTTTTTTTTTTTATCTTTTTTTTTTTTTGTTTTTTGTTTTTTTTAAATTTCAATTTTTTCTTTTTCCACCTTTCTCTCTTTTCAACTCAACTAAAATCACTAAAAAAATACATATATATTTTTAATCTTAATATATTTTCAATCTAAATATATATATAATCTTTGTATATTTAATATATGCATATTTAATATTAATATATTTATTTAGTCTATATACTTATATTTATAAAATCATGCATTAAGAAATATTTTATTTTTAACATAAATGAGTACTTAGCATTGTAAAATAATTATAAAATATGTATAGATTAAACATATAGATTAAATATATATTTAGATTGAAAATATATTATGATTTATATATATATAAATCATTTCACACTAGAAATGTGGAGAAAGGAAAAGTTGAAATTTAAAAAAAAAAAACTAAAAAATATAAAGCAAAAATGTTTAAAGGTTTAAAAAATAAAAAGAAAAAAGAAAAAAAAAACCAAAAAAAAATGTTTAGAGGATGGACGAAATGATTTCACACTAGAAATGTGGAAAAAGGAAAAGTTGAAATTTAAAAAAAAAAAAACTAAAAAATATAAAAAAAAAATGTTTAAAGGTTTAAAAAACAAAAAGAAAAAAAAAAGAAAATGTTTAGAGGTTGGACGACACGTATCGTCCAACCAAGCGTGCTGCCCCACTGGGGTAGCACCTAGCATCCACCCCACCCAAATATTCCCACATACAAAATCCCGTGGGGGTGGGGTAGATGCACCCTGGTTGGACAACACGTGTTGTCCTTTAAACAATATTTTTTTTGTTTTTTTTAATTTCTTTTTTTTTTTTGAATTTTTTTACCTTCTCCTACCTCCTCTCTCATCTCCCAACTCCTCTTTGATTTTTTTCTTTGATAGTTTTATAAATTTTTAAAAGTTAATTTGTAATCTTCATATTACAAGGCTATTGATTAGTAATTTTCAATTTTCGAAGATAATGAAATATAATTAATCCTCAAATATATTAAGTAGACAAATAAAATAAAAAAGAACAACACTAAAAATGAAAAACGAAGTAATGATGAACTAAAGTAGAAAGTGTTTACTACCTATTTTCCTTGAAAAACAAGCTACCAAGTAATGTAATGAAAGAAGATTCTTTTTCCTTCTTCTTCATTTTTTTTTCAATTAGAAAAGATTCTTTGTGTCTTTGTTCTTATTTTTCATAAACTAATATGCTTTGTTTCTTGGCTTTTCATTTTTCATTTTCAAGAATTTAATTTTTGTTCTTGAGTTAGACGTCAATCACAGTGGTCACTGGTCACGACTCAAAAACATTACTTATTACGATGTGAAATTAAAATGATAAACTTGTAATGATTTTTAAACTAAAAATATGTATTTATATATAAAGGTTATGTATTTATACATAAAGGTACTGTTTGATTCTCATTCAAATTGCAATCAAAACGTTTATATGTTACTATATATTAACTTAAATTTTTGGATGGCAAGTTATTTGATAAATCTATATAACCAACATTTTAGGGCGTGATTCACACAGTATGAACGATTTGTCTAAATTTATGATCAAGTTATTTATAAATCAACCACGTGCCCAATTAGTAAGAAAGACGGTTTCCTAAATGACCTGAATTTGAATCCCACCTAAATCCCACCTAAAACAATTCTCTCCTTATTTCCTCCACCGCTGCAATAATAATAATAATAATAATAATAATATAAAGACAGAAAGAAAGAAAGATAAAAATAAAAATAAAATAAAATAAAAAGACCTTATCCCGCGTAGGCTGTGACCAACGGTGTGCATGCTTCCGTCCCATTGTAAAAGCTTACAAATTTGACCTTTCCCATGACTCCAGTTGATATTTTTCTCCCTCACAGCTGTATTCAATAATTTTCCACCACTCAGATGCCTCATATAGACACATTATTATATATACACACATACACACGCTGGCGTCTGTATAAATTGTCCACCATTCTTGATTGAACTGTATATTCGGGCAGCAACAAAACCAAATCAAGGTCAGTTCTTGTTGTTATAACTTCATGATACAAAGTACCCATCTCTCCGTATGAAGGAAGAATTAGTTTCTTGGAGTTGATGTGGATGAAGCAATGTTTATAAATTATTTCAGAAATTTGATTTTCAGTTCTTTTTCATGTTTCAGTTACTCTCCTCCTCACAATCTCAACTGATCCACAAAATAAAGCATTGAATCATGTCCACTTGCTGCTTAAATTACTCATCTCATTATTGATTGCTACCAGCTAACTTTTTTTAACTTTGTTTCTCTTCCACACAAATCACAATATATTGTCTCATCCTTTTATTTTGTTACAAATTTATACAGGGAATCTGAAGATAAATTCTCAAGGAAATCATGCTGCTAAGAAGCTCTTCCACCCCAGTTCTTGGATCCCTTCTTTCATCATTCTCAGACAGCTCCAATAACAGTAATATTCATCCCCAGTCTGAACTCCATGCCTCCACACAGAGACATACACCGAGTTCTATTCAAGGAAAGCTTTCACGTGCCAATGGAGGGTCTCAGAATTTCAGCAAATCCCTGTTTCATTCTCCTTCATTGGCTGAAATGAAAAGTTCTCGAAATGGGTTTCGAAGAGCTCAATCTGAAGGGAACTTGAAACAGTTGGCTGATGCTTCGTACAATGTTGATGAGTTTACTCTTACGAAAAGATCTGCCAGAAGGACTGGCTGCTGCAATTTGGAGGCTATCCCTTCTTTCTCAGTCAATCATTTGGGCACTCGTTACGAGGACGATGATAGTGATTGTGAGGAAGAATTTGAAGATGAAAAAGAAGAAGGAATTGATGCACAATTGGAATTTGAAGATAGTTCTATGTCATTGAGAGTGGAAAACTTGGTTTTAGAACAACCAAAAAGTAATGCGAATGATTATGATAGTTTGGGTTTTGAAGGTGAAGGGAAGATGTATCTTGCAGCAGGGCTCGGAATCTCAGGTATTAATTTTGTTGGTGGTGGTGGAATTGGTGGTCGCCGCGGCGGCGGTGGCGGGGGAAGTAGTTATAGGCCGGTTGCTTTCGACCGTGATGGTGGGGACAGGCAGGGCATTAGCGTGGAAGAACATTACAAGAGTATCTTGGAACAAAATCCAGGCAATCCATTGTTTCTAAGAAACTATGCTCAGTTCTTGTATCAGGCATGTTCCTAGACCTAACTTCTCTATAATTTCTAGGGATAATTACAAAAACGACCCCTTCAAGTTTAGCTTAATTATAGAAACATCTCTCTTCCTTTGAGAAATTACAATAACACAACACTCTCTTCCGTTAGATTAACACGGAGGGTCTATTTGTCATGTTAGTTAATATGATACCTTGTTTCTCTTTTACAACAGAATTTTGAATGAAAAACTTTGGTTATTTATGGACAGGAAAAGGGAGACCTTAGGACAGCGGAAGAATACTACTCGAGGGCGATTCTAGCAGATCCAGAAGATGGTGAAATTCTGTCACAATATGCTAAACTAATATGGGATCTCCACCATGATAAAGCGCGAGCTGCTACCTATTTCGAGAGAGCAATTCAGGCATCATCAGAAGACAGGTCTGAGAAAGCACGATGTCTCAATCTACACAAACACACACGTTATATCATATGATGCAAGAACATTGTTATATGCTTCAAATTTCATTACATTGTCTGATTGGCGATTGTGTGTCTTGCCAGCCACATACACGCAGCCTACGCAAGTTTCCTCTGGGATATTGAAGGTGATGAAGAGGATGAAGAAAATGCAGCGGAAGGTTCACAAATTGGTCAGCAACACTTGCACCATGGACTCATGGCTTCTGCAACTGCTTAGGCAAAATGCAAGTTTAGATTTTTCATAGGAAAATGAAATATATGTAACTGTATTATACGGAAGAATAATGTGTTTCAACTTCAAATTTGGAACTTTCGTGGGGGCAAATCACATAAAAGTCCCTGAAGTTTATGTTTGACCAGTTGCAATCGAAACATAATTACAGTTTAGAGAAAATTAAATTCAACCCTTTGAACTATAAACGTTTATGCGCTTTACAATCTAAAGTAAAAGAAAATTTCAAACACTATGGGAACTAGCTAAAGATTTGCATTTTGCAACCTAATCTAATTTCTTGACGGAATATCTATTGGAATTTATTTACACAAGTCACTTATGTGACTCATAAGAGTGAACTTAACCATTTAAAAACACCCTTATTTTGTTCTAGCTTGTTAAACTCATATTTTAAGTCAAACTACTTCCAGCAGGTATCCGAGTAGGCTTCACCAAAACATTTAATTGTTGAGTGCTTGGAAGTGCGTCTTTAATTTTTGTTATTGTCAATTTTTGAGTAACTGCTTTAAATGGACGATTCTACCCTTATATTTTACTAGCTATGCTTATGAATGAATTTAGACAGAAAGTTCCACTGCAAAATTAGATATAGGTTACAAACTGCAAATATTCTTCTAATTCAAATAATGATTTGAAACTTTTTTTAAGTGGAAAAGTATAAAAACATCTATAGTTCAAGGGGTGAAATTTTCTCTACAATTTATTTCAAAGTGTCCCCTAGATGAATTCCTGGCGAAATTTAGCCATAAATTTGATTGTGAGGGCAAAACAGCCAAACCAAGATTGTGCCCAATTCATAATTGGCAAATTCGTAGGTTCATTTCCTATTGGATGCACGCCAATAGGATCTTCCAATTACAAAAGAATAAATTGTCTCAGTTTTGAATTATAATAGCTAGTTTTGAATTTGGTACTTCCTTTGTCCAACAACGACGTCACGGGGAACCGCATAAGATACCTAACAATTAACTTGTTCATTTCCCACGCCGGCACTCTATCTTGTAAGACACTACTAGAAAATCGGGAAATTCCGACCGCAATTCCGACGGATAATCTTAAAAATCCGTCGGAAACATAAAATTCCGACCGACTTTCCGACCGCCAAGAGTCGTCGGGAAGAAATTCCGACCACAATTCCGACGGACGATTTCCCGACTGACAAATCCGACGGACTTGTGACGGATTGAGCGCACCGAAATTCCGAGGGAACGGAGGTCGTAACATATTCCGACCGCCTCGCCGTCGGACAAAACGACATATTTCGACGACCTTGCCGTCGGAATTATTTAAAAAAATTATTCTGTTTATCCGACGGCGAGGCCGTCGGAATAATTACAAAATAAAAAAAATTAAAACGTAAAAATTCCGACGGATGTGCCGTCGGATTTTCTTTTATTTTTTAAAAAAATAAAAAATTAAAATGTAATAAATCCGACGGGTGCGCCGTCGGATTTTCTTTTATTTTTTAAAAAAATAAAAAATTAAAACGTAATAAATCCGACGGGTATGCCGTTGGATTTTCTTTTATTTTTAAAAAAATAAAAAATATTATTATGCAATAATTCCGACGGCCTGTCCGTCGGAATATTTTTTTTTTTTAATATATTTTTTATTATTTTCATTTTTAAAAAAATTTTGTACCTGTAATATATCAATTGAAATTTTCCAAAAAATTTATTATTATGCATCTCTATTATTCCTGAATGGGTGATCATTAGGCAAAAATTGACGATGACAATCAAACCACGACATCTTTCTTCCATGAGTCAATCTAAAAGCCTTTGTTTGCGACATGCAGATAGGACAAGCCAATTTCCCCGCAGTCATCCAACCAGATAACATGCCGTAAGCAGAAAAATCATTTATCGTCCAAATTAAAGCGGCCCTCATCTGAAAATTCTGTTTCTTAGAGACGTCATAAGCTTCAACACCTTCGTCCCATAAAAGTTTCAGCTCATCAATCAATGGTTGCAAATAGATATCAATTCTACTTTTTGGATTATGTGGATCAGGAATCAAGCAAGTTAGGAATAAATATGGAGTAATCATACACATTTCAGGTGGCAAATTATATGGAGTAAGAATTACTGGCCACAAAGAATACGGGGTGGCAGATTGGCTGAATGGACTAAAAACATCTGCACATAAGCCACGCCTCACATTGCGAGCTTCAGAAGCAAAATTAGGATGTGTTTCGTCGAAATGCT
>JACFYI010003453.1:309927-338233 GCA_014898755.1 Handroanthus guayacan | reverse complement strand
AATTCCAAAATCCGACGGAAGAACTCGTCGGACTTCTAGCGAATAAAATTCCGACGGCCCACTCACCGTCGGATTTACTTCTTTTAAGGGGCGGGAAAAAAGCAATCGACAAAGAACAATTTTTTTTTAAAAAAAGAAAAATTACAAACTCCGACGGCGGAGTCTCCGTCGGATTTTCTTCTCTATAAAAATCCGACGGCGGTGTGCGGTCGGAATTGTATTCAATATAGTCAATAATTCCGACCGCAAATATCCGTCGGACATCTTTCAAAAAAAGAAAAATATCAAGAATTCCGACGGTGCAGCCGTCGGATGAATTTAGTAATTTAAAAATTATATTAATGGGCGGGAAAAAAAGCTTACGACAAAGAACAATTTTTAAAAAAAAAAAATTTAAGTCCGACAGACTAAGTCGTCGGAAACTTGTAAAATTCCGACAACTGAGGATCCGTCGGATTTTCGGGATGGTGAATAGTGAATAATTCCGACTGCAAATATCCGTCGGACATCTTTAAAAAAAAAAGAAAAATATGCATAATTCCGACGGCTTTGCCGTCGGATAAATTCGATAATTTAAAAATTATACTTATGTAGAAATTCCGACGGATAGGCGGTCGAAAAATTTAACGTCCAGCATATTCCGACGGCACGTCCGTCGGACCGGATGAGGAAATTTTAAAAAATAATTAATATGCTCTTTGTCCGACGGATGGTCCATCGGAAATTTTCTTTAACCAAATTTTCAAAATTCCGTTGCATGTTGTCGGAAATGTAGTCGGAATTTTGTGACGCTCTTGTTTCCATCGGAATTAGTCGTCGGAATTTCTCGATTTTCTAGTAGTGAGAATTATTTTCCACAATACATAGGAAAAATGAAATTAAAATCCTATACCAGCAAAATATTTGATAAATAATATAGTGAAGTAGGTCAGTGACTTTTAAACACTAAGAGAATCATACAATAACAACATTTTGGTAAATAATATAGTGAAGTAGGTCGGTTTTTGGACACACGACTCAAAAGACATCAATATTTGAGCGGAGTCCTTCTCATTTTGGGAGGAATTATATCTTTAAGTGTTCTTTGATAGAGTTAACTGAATTAGGCTTACAATTCTTTGAGTCCTATTAAAATTATCTTCTTACGAATTAGTAATGCATTTGGTAAATATAATATAATCCATACAGGACCTAATAATTAGCCCTTGTAGGTTGGTCCTACTAATTTGTATGATTTGAATAATTATTATTTTGCTATTGTATTTTATAATTAGATCATGCTACAAGTTCAACTTAGGGACATATTAGTACATTTGCTTCTAACTATTGAACACGATTAATTTATCATAGGGAAGGTTGAAATGATATATAATTATGATTTTAGTAAGGTGGCTCAGTTATCACAGGCTGGCTCACTATGAATTTGGTGTAATCAAAACAAAATAAACTAGAATAATTTAGTTTTATATAGGCTTATTATGACTACCCAAAGAACCCCTCATTGGATTGAGACTCTTCCCTGTATAGGATTTATTTATTTAGAATGCCTCTCTCTGGATAGTTGGCTAATCTTATTTTCTTCTAAAAAAGATTTTATCAAATACGTTTTCTTTTGAAACTTGAGGTATTTAAATAGTGGCTAGCTTTTATAGCTATCCACCATCGCGAGTAAGGATATTTAGTGTGGTTGATTCATATGTGATCAAATCAATTTTCTTATAGTGGTATTGGAGTCAATATGGCTTGATCTCGCCTTTTTGTATACTTGAATCAATAGTTTATTTAGGAAAAGAAAATAGATTTTTGGTTCAATAGTTTTACTATTTTTTGAATTTGCTCTTATATATTTTGAGCTTCAAAGTCTAGTCTTGTAAGTAGAATGAATTTTTCAAGACATGTCTATTTTGCGCCACAATCGGAAGAATGGCGCAAAAAATCCTACATGACTTATCGGAATTGTGGCCAAAAGAGATTTATTGAGTTGGCAACTAGCAATGCTTGCATCATTTAAAATATGCTAAGGTAAAAAAATAAAATAAACCCTAAAGTTAAAGCACCTTTCCCTTAATATTCACATCACCACCTATGGACCCCTTAGAGAGTCTTCTCCGGATTCAAAACTTTGCAATTTCTCCGAAGAGCCACAGTATCTTCTTCTCTATCTTTTTCACCAATGCCAGAGTAATTCCCAAAAAGTCAACCGATTTGGTGCATAAACTACTCTTGTTTTAACTTTTTATTCAATCAATATATGTTTTATTGGTCATTTTCACTTTATGTTCATATGTTATTATTTAGGGATAATTATCTCAACAGCCATTAAGGCTTGACAGAATTACTAAAACACCCCCATGTTTGGATAATTATTGTTACATTCCCTTAGTTGAGGGATAATTACAAGTGTACTCTCGGTGTAATTGTAATTGCACTCTTGGTAGAATTGTAATTTTGTGTCATGCTGAACTAGAGAAAGGGGCGTATGGTAATTTTGCAAACAACAAGGAATGTTTTGTTCATTTTGTCAAACCTCAGCAGTGTTGACATAATTATCCCTAATATTTAACAATGCATTTGGTTGAAGACCTTAAGATCATAAACGGCTATGAGAAATGGTTTTGTACCATATTATGGCTAATCATGAAGTATGTTTATATGGTCATGATCTTGAAAATATTTCAAGAATTAAAATCTTTAAGAATGGAGTATCAAAGATTCAGACTAGCGCTAACGATAAACGCTTCAAAGGTTGAAGGATGCCTCATTTAATGGGTGATTGGTGTATTGGTACTAATACATGTTATAAGGTATTTGTTAAGGTTCACTGAAGGATCCAACTTAGAGAAATCATTAAGGTAGCGATGGTGACTTGTTGGTAATGGAGACTCTCTAACTTATGATAATGTATATGATTAGTCATTTGACTCAAAGTTTCACGTTAACCTTGTGCATTGTCCTTATAATTTGATTAATTCTCTATCACTTAGCAGATTTCATGGCATATGTTTTGAGTATAAGTTACTTATGCATGAAGGTTGCACTATGAAATAATTGAATGTTGGCAACCAAAATATAAATACATGTTATG
Organism: Handroanthus guayacan; assembly: GCA_014898755.1. Lineage (NCBI taxonomy): Eukaryota > Viridiplantae > Streptophyta > Magnoliopsida > Lamiales > Bignoniaceae > Handroanthus > Handroanthus guayacan. The sequence goes on along the minus strand of JACFYI010003453.1, from coordinate 335,148 downwards.
GCAACTGTAGTCAATAATTCAAAATTAATAGTTGTAATAGAAACGACAGCTAATAATCCAAAAAGCCAATGTGAAAATATCATTTGCCATGACCTACATTGAGGTAAAAACATTTACCACAAATATATGTCATAGTGGATTTTCTGCAACCCTCACTAAAACTATACATCATTATCATGATAAAATCGTATCAGATGACTTTCCACCACCAATATTTTCTATTAACAACAGTTTTCAATCGTGGTAGTTGCTCAAACTTTTATAGTGTTTGTAAAGACCAATAAAGAACTATTTTTCATCTTGATGAATGAGTTGATCTTCTATGTTTTCTGTAATGCTCGATTCCATAAACATTCTTGTGCAAGGTGGTGTGATAATTTGTAAAACGGACCTCCAAATTTAAGGCTACTTTAAGCCATTTTATTAATAATAGATACATAATTATTAAAGTTATGGAAATCGATGAATATCTTGTTGCTAGATTTCAATAGAGAGACAGAAAATGGGAAGACTGCCAGAGCACTTTGTACTATCCACTTCGGTGCGGTTGATTTCTGTGCAATAGGCCAAGGACATAGAGCACATCTTTTGTTCTTTCAACTGTCCAAAGCGATTGTTACAACCATGAAGAAATGACAAATCCCAATTACAGATATCTAAAATCTATAACTACTAACAGCATTCCATCTAGCGTAAGCATCTGGACAAGTTGAATGCAAAGCGGCATGCCAAAAGCCTTAAGAAATGAATAAGAAAGAAGGTTAGATGAACCCCGAAAAACGTGATGCAAAAATGGATTGGACCTAAAGTTTCAGAGTATGTCAAACAAAAACTTTACCTACCTTAAAGTGAAATCCTGCTAATAAAGCAAAAATAGCTCCCGTAAAAAGTACATAATAGAAATGTGCAAGCACATAATAAGTATCATGTAGAGCTATAATGCATGGATACTTCAAAAAAAATACAAAATGCAGTGTCGAACACTTCTTGGACACAGATACACTTAGGATACGCATGGAATATGTGTCCGACACGCCACGTGGTATGTCGGCAATTAAAAAATAAAAAAAAATCGAACACAGGAGGGATACGGCTGAGACACACGACGAATACGGGGGACACGTCTTCGGACATGGCTGTCAATTTTTTTTTATATATTTTGTTTAACGTTTTTACATGGAACACCAAGTAACCATTTCTAAAAAGTAAAAACCAAAAACTAAAAACTAAGAAGTCTAAAATAGTAAAATTAAAGGGTAAATTGCAATTTACCCCCCTGTGAAAGCTGAAATAGGCAAAATACCCCCGTGAAAAGAAAATAGGCACTTCACCACCTGAATTTCTTAAAAAGAGGCTCACTGCCTCTTTGCACCCATTAACCTGAAAAATTTGGGTGTGAAGACCAAAATGCCCTTTATTCAAAACAAATATTTTCTATTGTTAAAATAGGGGAAAAAACGTCAGATTGGAAGAGAGAGAGATCGATGAAAACCCAGAAATCTGATACACATTTTCACATTTGAAGATCGAAGGAAAGCATAAAATCTTGCCAAATATTCTCGTGAGATGTATTTGCGAGCTTATTTGATAACAATGAAGTGTATTTGAAGACAATCGAGGTTTGGGTTGAAGTTCCAAAAAGGGTATCGGATCTTCACTGTTATTTGTTTGTTTTCTGTGGTGGGTTCCATTGTATTTATGTCTAATTGAGAATCTTTGAACTGCAACCTGACAATTGGACATTAGGGTATCGTAAAAGCTAAGAGTTGGTTGGTTGGTATGGGCATTTCCGCATTCTTTATTTAAAGTTGTTTCCCAAAGATATTTCAGAGTTATATGTGGCCCCTTATCCTTCACTATTGTTTATCAGATTGTGGTCCCTCAGTGTTTAAGATATTTATTAGTTAAATTTACTGTGTTTTGACTATGTTGTTTGACTTTGTTTTAATCATCAGATGACTGAAGATGCAAGTATTCACATGTGGGTTGGGGGGCGTCTTGATCGCACTGATGGGGTAAAGTATGTAGGAGGAGTGAAATACTATTATGAAAACATTGATTTGGATAAGTTTTGGTTTGAAGACTTGTATTCATTATATGGAATGAGTGGTGGGGCTGGCACAAACGTGAATTTTTATTATGCTCTCCCTGGGAATCCATGGGACTTGTATTCCTTAAGGTTGATCAATCGCATGACTGACTTTGCAATCTTGGTGATGATACACAGTTAGAAAGATGTACAAATCCCAATTAATATTTATGTGGAAGAACTTGATGACTCACTTTTAGAATTGGATCCAAAAGACAATATACCTCCTAATAAGATGCATGTTAAAGAAGTAAACATGGATGAGTTGCACTTAGTGCCTTATGTATCAAAGAGGAGTCAAGAAGATATGGATACATTGGTTGATGGAATTGATCTTAATGATTCATATGAGGAGATAGCAACGCAGGATTTCAGGCAATCTCAGTCACAAGGAATGGATACGGATAATGGGGGTTCTTTAGCTCACAATGCAACATCTGAGAAAGCTTTTGATCATAAATCACCTGATGTAACAGCTAGGAGTGATTTTTGGCAAACAATAGATGAGGAAAAGAAGAAAAAGAAACAAAGTGAGAAACCAAACTTGAAAAGGAAAGAAGCAGTGGAAAGATTTTTTAGCAATGTGAAGGATTTGGACAAAGGGAAGAGAACAAGAGAAGAGATATTTGATGAGGAGTGTTCTGGATCAGATTTTGATGACTCATCTGATGAGGACTATGTTCAAGCCCATGAGCCAAGTGATGATTTAACAGATTTGGATAAAGAAGGCGCATCTGATGTAGGCAAGCATGCTAATCATGCTAATGAAAGTGATGGTGGTGAAACAGATTCTGACTTACCTAATATCATGTTGGAAGATTTAGAAACATCAAGTGATGAAGATATTTTTCTTGACAAGAATCCAAGTAAGAGCCAGTTGGTAAATAAGCTTAAAAAAATTGTCAAACAAGCATACAAAAATGCAACCTGAGAGAGATACAAATAAAGTGCAAGCTAAGGAATGGTACAGTGATATTGGAGATGAAGATGAACTCCACAGCCTCTCAAAGCATTCTGATGAAGAAGATGCTGCTTGTAAACACCCATACTTTAAGGAAGGGCAGAACATGAAAAATTTTAGGTTGATTGTGGGTATGAAGTTTAGGAATGCAGTTGTGTTTAGAGAAGCACTTAGAGATAATTGTGTAAGACATAGCTACGATTTGGACTATATAAAAAATGAAAATGCAAGAATCACTGCCAAATGCAAAAATGAGGGATGTACTTGGAGGATACATGCATCTCCTATCATGGGGGGTCCCACTTTTCAAATAAAAACAATAAAAGGGGACCACACTTGTGCAAAGTCATATGTCAACAGGCTGGCCAAGTCCAAATATTTGGCTAATAGGGTTGAAAAAATAGTAAGGGATAATCCATCAATTCCTATAGACAAGTTGAAGAATACTATACTCAGAAAATGCAATGTTGATGCAAGCAAGTGGAAGGAAATACGAGCAAAGAAAAAAGAAATAGAAAAGATAATGGGGATGGATAGTGAACAACATTTGCTACTCTGGGATTATTGTGAAATTGTAAGGCAAAAAAACCCTGGATCTAAGTTGATTTTGAAAAGAAAAGAAGAAGTTGAACCCCCCATATTTGATAGAATGTACTTTAGCCTATATGCAATGAAAAAAGGGTTTTTGGAAGGATGTAGGCCTATAATAGGCCTTGATGGTTGCTTCTTGAAGACAGTGTACTCAGGTCAGCTTCTAGTAGCTGTTGGAAGAGATGGAATGAAAATATGTAGCCTATAGCGCTGGCTGTAGTTCAGTCTAAGAATAGAGAAACTTGGACATGGTTTCTAATAGAATTGTTGGAGGATCTTGGTAGTTTGGAAGATGCTTCAAAGTGGTGCTTTATATCCGACAGACAAAAGGGTCTTCTTGAGGCTGTGAAGGAGTAAGCTCTCTATTCTGAATACAGATTTTGTTTAAGGCACATGTATCAGAATTTTAAACAAAAATACAAGAGCCAAGAGTTGAAGGATATGTTTTGGAAGGCAGACTCTATAGCTAACAAATTAGATTTTGAAGTGTATATGAGGAAAATTGAGAACATTGACCCAAGGTAGGATGAACAAGTGACCACCGCAGCTGAATGGTTGAGAAAAATCCCCCCTCATCACTGGACCATGTCTTACTTTCTTACTAACTCAAAATGTGATATTTTGGTGAATAATTTGTGTGAGTCCTTTAACAATTTTATCCTTGAAGCAAGAGATAAACATATTATCTCTATGTTTGAATGGATAAGAATGAGATTGATGTCAACAATACAACAAATAAGGGAAGGAATGGAGAAATATAATGGGAAAATTTGTCCAAATATAGTGAAAAAGATAAACAAACAGCAATCTTTAGCTAGGCATTGTTTTTCTAGGTGGTGTGGGATGAATGACTTTGAGGTGGACCATTTCTTAGACAAGCACATAGTTGATTTGGACAAAAAATGTTGTACATGTGGTATGTTTCAATTATGTGGTTATCCTTATTGCCATGCACTTGCAGCTATCTCTGATAGAAGAGATAGGCTTGAAGACTATGTTCATACTTGCTACACTAAAGAAACCTATCTAAAAGTGTATGGGCATATGATTCATGGGATGCCTGGGAAAAAAGACTATATAAAAACATTATTTCAGCCTCTAAGACCACCAAACATGCACAAGAAGAGGAGTAGGCCAAAGAAAATGCGAAGAAAGGGTCCAGATGAGATTCAAAACAACATACCTACAAGATGAGGCCTAACACACACTTGTAGAAATTGTCTACAGAGAGGTCATAACAAGGGGAGTTGCACCAATCCAACTTACCCAAAGTCAAAATTTTACAAGGTAACTTGCAAGTGATTGTCTAAATTGGTTCTAAATGTATTTTGTGTTGAGTTTAACCTGCACTTTCCTTTCCTCTATTTTTTTGGTCATGTTGACAGGTTGCAACTCAAGGGAAAGCTCCTGATGTGATGAGTCAAGATGTTGAAGGTCCTCCACTAAGTCAATCTGATTCTATATCTCAGTATGTTGGTATTGAAGCTCAAGGTCATGGAGTTAATGTTGGAGAATCTGCCTCTCAGTCTAGTGTTACAACTACTGCTACAAGAGTATTTCCTAACATTTTACTTTATCAATATTGATAATCTAAAGCTTCACTGTTAATTTGATTGCAATATTGCAGAGAACATAATTTGTTGGGAGAAATGCTACTTATCAAGGGCCAAGATTTGAGGCTTTAATGGAAAAAAAAATAGCTTTAAGCACTTCAATTAGTGCACAACCCTCAAGAGAGAAGGAAGCTGCAACGAAGAATAGGCCTAGGCCTTAATGATCAAGGGCTCTAGATGAAGAAGTTGTGAATTTAGAGATGATTGAAGTCCGATTTTTTTTTGTTCATGTACACTTGAAACAGATTTTATGTATTGAATTATGTTAAAGGTTTTTGTGTAGATGCCTAATTATGTATTGAATGATATTATGTTTTGCATCATCACATTTAACTGCATATTGAATTATGTGGATGTTTTGTTAATGACATTTAATTATGTATTGAATGATCTGAATTTTGCTGAAATTATTTTGTGATATAGCTTATGTTGACAGGTTGTGATGTACATTGATGCTGCATTTTTTTGTGGTTTATGTTTTCTTGATGTTGTGTAGGTTGACTTAATCAATCAATCATCATTCTTGCATTTCTCAACTTGCTGTGTTATATTACAATTTCTATGTAAATGTATAAGGTGTAACTGTCACTTGTTTTCTATTTTGTAGGATGTTATTTTGCCTATGCCAAGTTTTGATTTATGTGATCTCTGTCAAATGATCTAATTAAAGAGTGTTGGTCATGCTTTTCCTTTGCAATTAAAATGTCCTAGATTCAACTACCTTATTGTGGTGTTAGAGTATTTTCTTGCCAAATAAACTCTCCCAGATTTTGTACTGCTTTCTCTTTGTCAAAGTTGAAAATTTCCCAATCCATTATGATGTCAAAGGATTTTCTGGCAGCTATTTTCTTTCTTCATACATTACAATGCAACTGATATTTATACATTACAATTCCAATGACAAGAAATTGTACTTAAACACAAAACGTGGCATATATTTCAAATATCATATCAAACTATTAAAATAACCAGCTTAGATTCATATCAAAATACATAGAACATAAAAATCCTTAAGGGGCATAAATTTCGACACATAATTGAAGCACATACATATCAAACTACTGATGCCCTTAAATCTTTAACAACAACACAAACACCAATACCAATAGCATTGCACATAAAACCCATGAAAAATGCACGTGAGTTTCTTTCTTCTCTTTCCTTGAAACTCCAACAACATTTGAAACTCCAATAGACTTTAATTCATCTTCTTCAAAGTCAAATTCATCTTCAATAAAACGACTAACACTTCCACCATCTCGAAAAACTGCTGGGATGCCAATTGGGGACCAAGTAGCTTTCTCCAGCTTGTACCACCGAAAAAGATTACATTGTTGAAGCTGACAAAAGTAGTATAACTTTCCTTTTGAGGGTTCCGTATCTAATTCCACAACCTTAATTTCTGCTTTCAAGTTACACTCACAAATTGGAGTTGACCCATATCTTAAATCAAGAAATTGCTTATTTGACCTGGACCTTTGTGAGATTGTTGAGGCCATTGATTAAGAAATAAGAAAGAAGAGAAAACAAGATGAAGAAACAAAGTTTTCAAGCCAACGTTCTGGAGAAGGGAGGAAATGACCAAGAAAAGTAATATAAAGTATTAAGGCATTATATCAAACTTAACAAGGGTAAAACATACCTTTTTAGTGAAAAATCCCTAACTGAGTCGCAGTTAACGCGCGTGAATAGCACCTTTGGACGGAGGGAGTTTAAAAGCCTCTTTTTAAGAAGTTTAGAGGGGTGAAGTGCCTATTTTCTTTTCACAAGGGAGTATTTTGCCTATTTCCTCTTTCACAGGGGGCTAAATTGCAATTTACCCTATAATTAAATAAAGTAAAAAAAAAATATGTAAGTCACTAAGTCTCCTAAGTCCTAAGCTGTTTTCTAGTTTCCACTTTCCAGAGAGTCAGAGAGATAGAGAAGCAGATGCAATGAAGCGCTCTTAGTTCAAACTTCTTCGATTTTTCTTCCTTCCATCATCTTCTTTTTCTCATCCACCATCGAGCAGATTTCTCACCCTTCAACTCACAAATCTTTCCCAACTTATCATTTACAAATCTTTCACAAGAATCACAATTCACAAGCAAAATCGTGGTCCTACGGTTGGAGTCTTGAATATTTAGATTCACATTCTTCGTTGTGACTCCACTAAATTTGAGGTAAAACAATATTCTCTAGTCTCTAACCTCTATTATTTATACTCTAGATTTTAGAAAATCAAATAATATATATGGAGTGTAATCTTAGAACTCAAGCATGACAAGTGTTTAATGACATGCCTTAAAGAAAGAAAACATAAATAAGTTGCTCAATTGAATTGTTCTTCCTGTGTATCAACTTCTAAAAGCTAATTTCTAAATATTAACTATTAGTAATTTGATTTTTTCAGCTTAGTTAGACTTGTTAACTTGTTGGTGTTGAATTGTTAATTTAGTATTTGATCCTTATTTCAGTTAATGATGGCTGGTGATTCAAGTAAAAGTGTTGGTGAAGCTGCTTCATTCTCGGACAACTGGCCATTGTGGAGATATATAACAAGGCATGGCAAATCAAGTAAAGGGGGAGGGAATCAAACTTTCACATGCAATTTGTGTAAGGTAACTTATAAGGACTCATATTCAAGAGTTAAGTCTCACTTGCTGAAAATTATTAAGGGTGGGATAAGAGGGTGTTCCAAAGTAACGGTTGCTCAAATAAGGGAAATGTCCAAATTAGAGAATAAAACAATACAAAGAAGATAAAATAGTCATGCAAAATTGGTTCCCCTGCCCAAGTCTAGTGATAGTGGTAGTCAGGCTTCATCACAATCTGTGGGAAATCCATTAAACTACTCTTCTTTCAAGCAAGAAAGTTATGAGCCAAAAAAAAGTAAGATTGCCGATAATAGTACTCTAGAAAAAGCTTTTAATTTGCAAGTTAGAGAGCAGCTAGATTGTGAAATTGCAAGAATGTTTTACTCAACGAGACTTCTTTTTAATTTTGTAAGAAATCCTTACTTTGTTGGAGCATTTTCTTTTGCTGCAAGTTCAAATCTTCAAAGCTATGTTCCGCCAGATTATAATGCTTTAAGAACAAAACTATTACAAAAAGGAACGAACTCATATTGAAAATTTACTCGTGTACTAAAAACACGTGGAGATCTAAAGGATTGAGCCTAGTTTGAAATGGTTGGACCGATCCACAAAGAAGACCGCTAATTAACTTTATGGCTATCAATGATGGAGGACAATGTTTATTCGAGCTGTTAATTGTCAGAGAGAGTACAAAGATAAGTGGTTTATTTCTAATTTGATCAAAGAGGTGATAAATGAGGTTGGGGCTAATAATGCTGTTCAAGTTATTACTGATAATGCTTCTGTTTGTAAAGCAATTGGTTTATTGATTGAGCAGGCATATCCTCATATTTTTTGGACTCCATGTGTGGTGAACACTCTTAATTTTGCATTGAAAAATATATGTGCTGCAAAGAACACAGAGGCAAATGAAATAACATATGATGAGTGTCATTGGATCACTAAGGTTGTTGGGTTAGTTGTAATGATTCAAAATTTTATCATGAATCATTCAATGAGACTTGCTATTTTCAATGAATTTTCAAAACTCAAATTGCTTGTTGTTTCTGAAACTCGTTTTGCTTCTATCATTGTTATGTTAAGAAGATTTAAACTTGTGAAACAATAATTATAGTCTATGATTATTAGTGAGTAATGGTCATGTTATAGAGATGATGATGTTGTAAAAGCAAGACTTGTGAAGGAAAAGTTGTTGGATGATACATGGTGAGATTTAGTTGATTATATTCTTGCATTTACAGAGCCTATTTATGAGATGCTTAGACTTTGTGATATGAACAAGTCTTGTCTTCATTTGGTTTATGAGATATGGGATACAATGATATTGAAAGTTAAGGAATTCATTTATAAACATAAAATAAAAAGAGACTTTGAAGATTCAAGCTTTTGGAATATTGTGCGGAAGGTGTTGGTAGATAGGTGGAGTAAGAGTAACACACCCTTGCATTGCTTGGCTTATTCTTTAAATCCAAAGTTAGAATTTTTGTAATTGCTTCATGTTATATTAAATAAACAAGTGTCTAGTAATTACTAATTGTTGAAGCAATTACTTCTTTCCTATTTGTTTCTTTTTTTTTTTTTTTTTGCACAATTTTTTGCAGGTGCTCAATAAAAGAATGGCAAAGTCAACATCCACAATTTACGCCACTGCAAAGTGATGCTGAAATTTCTAAAACAAGAAAAATATATTTGAATAGACTTTTTGAAATTTGAAAATGAGGAAACTCGAAGAGAAGTGAATGTGGAGCTTGCAAAAATTTTTTTGTGCCTTGATGATTTTGCCGATCCTGATTCTATACGAGCCAGGTGGGAGATGGACCCGATACAATGGTGGTTAGTGTATGGATCAGCAGCTCCTCATCTTCAAGCGATTGCTATGAAATTGCTCGGACAAGTTACACCTTCTTCTTGCTGCGAGAGAAATTAGAGTACTTATTTGTTTATACACTCAACAAAGAGAAACAAAATCACCCCACAACGTGCTGATGATTTGGTATTTGTGCGTAGCAATCATCAACTTTTGTCAAGAAAAACTCCACAATACACGCAAAGGGACACCAAGTTGTAGGATGTAGCTCGGGATACTTTTGAGTCCTTGGATGACGATATTGAAATTCTTGAAATTGCAAATCTCTTTCTCGATGAATCGGAGTTCGAGTCTGTTCTTTTTGCTAAAGAAGTTAATGAAGAACCTAGTATTAATAATGATCAAGATTTTCCATTAGATCTGTGATTAGATCATTTTCGATGTTGTATTAGTTAAGTTGCATATTGAGATTTATGTTGTTGAATTGTTAATTGGATTGGTAATTTCTGTTGAATTATTAATTGTTGTTAAATTCTTGTTTTTCAGTTGAAATTATGCCCGATAAGGTGCATTTATCATGTATATGATATTATAATTACATATTAAATATATATAATATAGCTCCTTAATATATCGTATCCTAAAATTTTTGAAAAATTCGTGTCGCTGTATCTGTATTGTATTGTATCCGTGTTGTTGTATACTTATCTGTGCATCACAGATGTAGAGCAATGTCTAGCCAAGAACTTGCCAAAACTATTCCCATGAATCCTCCTATGGTGAATAAAAAGATAAACCCTAAAACAAATAACATGGGTGTTTTGTATTGCATCGAAAGCCAACCCCACGTATTTGCATGTTACTCGTAAGTGGAAAGGTTCACACACAATTAATTCATCCATTAATTGGGCTCCAATTAGTCATCGATTGTGGACATTGGGTGCTCTTGGATTAATAGAAATTAATTCAAGGATGATTAACTAAATGTGTTAAATTAATCTAAATAATTATATTATATCAATTAAATCGAAAGAATTGCAAGTCCATGTCTAATTAACTAGTAAACCTGATGGGTCACATACAAAGCCTAGTAATCCTTACTTGTATAGAATATTATCAAAAGTGTTAATGGTTAAATGGAGAAGGATTGATTAATTAAGAGTAATCAACATAATAAAACTAGTTTTATTTGTTTAAGGGGTTAAATTTATCCAATCAAAAGAGTATTTACTTAATTGGGCCATGTGAAAGAGAATTTATAGAGACAAATTATTGGGCTTTGGCAGTAAAATATTTTATAATATAGATACAACTATGTATGTACAAGCGAGATATTTTGAAAGTCAAAGTTCTCCTAATAAATAGCTTGATAGGGACAACCATTTAAACTTTAGCTAACTCTCCCATTTGTCTTGAGTTGTGTTCGCATTTCTTTCTAAGATTCTTCATCTTTATTATTCCTCCCTCGATACATTTTTTTAGTGTTGTTGAGTTCTAGTTAAGGCTTCTTTCTTATGAGGTGTGCTATGTGTGTAGATATGATCATTAGATGAGGAACATTTGAGCCCCTATTGTGTGATATCCTTTATTTGATAGAGCTCCATCCTTGAGGCTTGAAGAGTAATAGAAACTTGAAGAAGTTGATCAATTGAATTGAATACTAATAATGTTCACGGGTGATCTTTGGAGATCATTTGTCAATCTCTTTATGAAAAAGAAGCTGGAGGTATAATCATCGCTTCCTTCCTTTGAATCTATTTCAACTAGTATGAGAGGATCCAAAAGGTGATTTAATTGAATGTATGAAGTATTCACATCATTGTTTTATTTGATAAAAAATTTTGAATTCTATTGCATCTAACATGCTCTGTTTTTTGTCACCTTTTCACTTCCCACAAAAAAAAAAATGAAAATTTGCTTTTATTGTTTCTACTAGGCACCTTAATCGTCTAAGTCTAGTAGATTCGTAGGTACTCATTGCCCTTCCCTATAGTTTAAGCAGTACATTTGTAGCTCTTTTCCAAACCCTTCTTCTCATTCTTAATCTCCATTGCTATGTTGCATGGATACGAGTACGGTACCAGTACCAGTACCGGTAGCATACGGGTTTGGGTACAAGGTATAGGGTACAACAATTTTTAAAAATATAGAGTACAAGTATAGCAATATATATTATAATTTATAAAATATATGTATAAAAAAATTAAAATTTCATAAAATAAAATATGCCATAATGCTAAGTTTACAAACTAACAAAATAATATTAAATATATAACACATACAAATCAAAGTAACTTGCATTGTTCGACATATAAATATAAAATCAAACTCTAATAGTGTCAATCTCAGTATTTCCTTCCCCATCTCAGTGAAAAGAACAGCCTCCAAATCTGGTTCATCAAGAGATAAACTAGCAACTTTGAGAATCCCTACACCTTCAAATGGATCCCATTGATCTCCACCAATGTCCCACATCTTGCACTCACCTTCATAATAGTCCTTACTTTTCCTTAATAGGAGATGGAAATTTGTGTGAACGAAGACCAAATCCTCACTTCTTTTTTGGTTGAGTTTGTTTCTTTTATAAGAATTAATAAAGGAATATGTGCTTTAATTCCTTTCACAACAAGAGGAAGATGATGGTTGTGAAAGGAACTTCTAGGCAATAGTTTGTTATTTGGGGACCGAAGCTCCATACATAACCCACCATTTCTTTGGTGTGAAGTTACACCTATTTTGTAAGCAATCAAACTATCCAAGCTCTTCTTTGGCACTTCAGAATTTCACCAACTCCTTAGTTGCTTCTAATCTCTCTTTTCGATCTTGAAAATAACTCCTTAAGCACTTGTTTTTTCCTTCACAAATCTTATTGTCCTTATGTGGTGGAACTCGGTTAGGAACTTCTTCAAGCTGTTGTCTTGTGTAAAACCTATTATTCAAAATATAAATGATGATTGTTATAAATTTATAATCATATAATACAAAGCATGTGAAAAATAAGTAAAAATGACTTGAAGTTAAATAAATTTACCTTGGATTAACTGAATGAGCCAAGCAATGAAGGGGTGTGTGACTTTGAGTCCACCTATCAATCAAGATATTATACACCACATCATAAAATGATGAATGTTGATTTAACTCCTTGTGCTCATATTGATATATTGCTAACTTCAAGTTTGGTTTATTTGTATCACAAAAGTAGAGCACATCATAGATTAGTTTAGTAAAACTCAAAATATAATCAACTTTATCTTACGAATAATCATTCAAAATTGTTTCTTTCACAACCGCAGCCTTCCTAAAACCATCCTCTTCACTAATTACCATAGATTGAAGTCCGTGCTTAATTGTTCTCAGCCTCTTAAGCATCACAACCATTGATGCAAATCTAGTCTCAACAACAACAAGCAACTTCAAATGTACAAACCGATTATACATGGCTAACCTCATGGAATGATTCATAATAAAATTTCTAATGAATAATGCATCATCAGCGACATTAATAATCCAATGACACTTAGCATAAACATGCTCATTGCTTAGTTTGTTTTTAGGTGCATAAATATTTTTTAAAGTAAGATTCAAAGTGTGCACTGCGGATGGTGTCCAGAATATATGAGAAAAAACTAATTCAACAATTGATCTAGCATCTTTACAAACAAGTGCATTATCAAGTAATGATTTGGACAATATTTGGTGACCCAAATTCATCAAGGATTTTCAAAATCTCACTGGCAATGAAATGCTCGTCTTTATACTCACCTGGCAAGCAACATACTTCAAGAACATAAGTCCTGAGTCTGAGGTAGCCATGAAGTAGATCAATGGCGTTTTTTGTGTATTAGTCCAACCATTAGTCACTATGCTTACACCTTTTTCTGGCCAAGTATCTTTGATAGATTGAAGTATTCTCAATAAGTGGGCTTTTTCCTTTTGTAGTAGTATAGTTCTTATAGCATTATAGCCAAGTGGAACAAAACTCAATATATAAGTCTTTGCAACAAAGGAAAATGTATTAGCAAAGTAGGGATTCTTTGCAACATTGAAAGGTAAACTAGCTGAACAAAATAGCCTAACTATTTCAGCTATCAAATGTTCTCTTGCCTCATTGTTAAATGCGTTCGCTAATGGTCCCTCAGTGCCTTTTCTTTTCTTGCTCACATCACAAGATGTATCACCTCTGGGTGGATTCAAACTTGTACTTCCTGTGGGTAGACGCACTTGAATTAGCTTTACTTTTTCGTTAGCCTCTTTATCTATTTTCTTCATCTATGCAAGATATTCATTTGTTATCGTTGAACAAATAACTATTCCATGTCCTTTCTCCCTCAATAAATGGGCCTTCACTCTATAATAAGATCCCTTATATATTCCCTCACAATAATTGTAATGCCAACTTGCATTCCCTCCTCTAGTAGACTCGGTAAAAATCAACTCATACCCGTGGGTACCCACGAGTACCTATAAAAATACGGATAATGGGCCATATATTTGCAACTCAAAAAAGTAAGGGTATATTTACCCGCTGTCTAAATACCCACCACATTTTTACCCGGCCCACGGGTACCCGTGAGTAACCCGCAAAAATCCTATACAAATTTAATATGTATATTATATATATATATATTTATTTAGTTTTTATTTTTCTATTCTTTATTTTTAACCCTAGAATATATAATTAACAATTCTTTCAATAAGGGAATGGAGGGAAAGAAATGAGAACATTCGCCGCACCGCACACCGCTACACCGCATACATTTACTGAGTCACTGACTTACAGATAGGCATAGCAGACAAACTCTTGGTTGTTCCACTCTTGGTTGGTCTTGGAATGGTATTCTTGCCTTGTCTACCTCTCCATAGGTCCATCCACCAAACTCTGGCAACGCGTCACGCATCTCTTCGACAATCGGGCAGCGACACAAGTGGTTTACACTTCCCTTTCATCTCTCCAGGCAAGGCAACTGTCCAAATGCTTTATATTGTTTTCTTTTTTATTTGTTTTCATATATTTTATTTATGTATAAATTGTTAAATTATAGGACATTGGATTTTTCTGATCTATAGAATTTCAGTTTGGGATATATTTTTTTCCCCCAAAATGTTAAACATTTTCTTTTAACTTTGTTTGATTATTTCATTTCTTTATAAATCTTAAAGTAATGGATTAATAAAGGGATCTTAGTGGACAATGAGATAGATTAGCTTAAATTAAGCTTGAATGTACTAGAGTCTAGAAGAACTAAAGGATTAGTGGCCAATATGTATTGAAACTTGCTTATGTGTTATGTATATCAGTTTTAATCAAAATGAATATATCTAAATTATCATATGTGTAAGTTTTTATCACATTGAATATATAACTGATATGATATTATTTGATTTTAATATTTGATTGATTTTATGATATTATTTGATTCTAATATTTGTTTTATTTAATTATAGTATGAGTTCGTCCTTGAATATGAATGCAACAATTGATTTGGATTGCGATGACATTGCCATCCTCAATAGCAGTGGGGACTTACCAAGTTCTGAACAAACACCAAATACAATCAGTAGTGGCACTGAAACTGATTCAAGAAAACGCAAACGTTCTACTTCTGGGTCAGGGAGAGATACTTGGGCACACTTTAAGAAGTACAATGCAAACATTGCAAAATTGCTACATATGCCATAGGTAATGGGTCTAGTACACATGAAACAACTAATTTAAACAAGCATATTTTTTAAGGTGGATGTGTAGCATTGCAAAATGAGGATGCATATGAAGTAATTGAGAGTTATAATAACAAGTTGAAAAAGAAAGAGTTTTCTCAAGATTCTTTTCGTGAAATAGTAGCAATAGCAGTCATTAAATATAATTATTCATTTTCTTTTATGGAGCATGTCGGGATAAGGGAGGTTTTTAGCTACTTAAATTCGGATGTGAAGGATTATACTAGGACTATCCCAAAGGCAGATGTTCTCAAAATTTATGGGAGAGAGAAAGAGAAAATAAAAAGTTTGTTAACTAAAGCTCCCGATAGAATTTGTCTTACTTTTGATGTTTCGTCATCCATTACTAGCGAGGGTTATTTGTCTCTTACTGCTCATTTTGTTGATGAGAATTGGGTGCTTCGTAATTATATTCTCAATTTTTATCACAT
The DNA here is from genome assembly GCA_014898755.1 of Handroanthus guayacan. NCBI lineage: Eukaryota > Viridiplantae > Streptophyta > Magnoliopsida > Lamiales > Bignoniaceae > Handroanthus > Handroanthus guayacan. The sequence continues at coordinate 319,362 of JACFYI010003453.1, read as the reverse complement.
CCCACCTCCTCATAATGATTTTCTTTTAAGTGAAAAAATTCTAGAGTTCTTGAAAAGTTGGGGAATTGAAAATAAAATTTTCTCTCTTACCTCGGATAATGCTTCATCCAATGACAATATGCAAGATAGGTTGAAATTACAATTAAGGAATATATAGTTTATTGTGCGGGGGAATGTTTTTCCATATTAGGTGTTCGGCTCATATATTGAACCTCATTGTTCAAGATGGTTTGAAAATGGCTGAAAATGCTCTTCAATATATTAGAGAAAGTGTGATGTATATAAAGGGGTCAGAGGGTAGAAAGGTAAAATTTGGGAATTGTTGTAGGACCTGTGGCGTGTCATATCAATCTGGATTGAGGTTAGATGTCTCTGCGAGATAGAATTCCACTTGGAAAATGCTTGAGAGTGCTCTCAAATATCGTGATATTTTTTCTCAATTTGCTATAGTAGAGCAGGGATATAAGACGATATTGACCCTTGAGGGGTGAAAACGGGCGAAAAAAATTGCTATATTTTTAGAACCATTTAATGAAATCACTGTTCTAATGTCCGGCTCTAAGTATTCTGCTGCCAATTTGTACATGTCTTGTGTGTGAAAAATACATATTCATTTGCTTGAGGCATTGATGAGTGAAGACATTGTGATTTCTAAGATGGCTATAGAAATGGTGCCGAAGTTTGATAAATATTGGGAGTCATATAGTCTTGTGCTATCTATGGCTATTATTCTTGATCCTCGGTACAAAGCGAACCTTGTAAAATTTTGCTACAAAAAGGTTGAAATGGAGTTAAATAAACTTAGTTGGGATATGAAAGTTGAACTTGGCATTAGTGAGTATAGGAAAAATTATGAGGAAAAAATGGAACTTGTTATTAGGGAAATGAGGAAACTTTTTTATGAGTATGAGATCAAGTATAATGAAGTTCCACAAGAAGTTCTTCCTAAAGATGTTGCCTCTTCCATGCAATATTCTTCAACACCGTGCCTTCGAGATGAGATCCTTGTAAGTATTTAACAAGTTTATGTGTTATTAAATAATTTATAATTTATTTTTATCTTATATAGTATTTTTTGTATAGGATTTTTATTTGGAAGATAATCCTAATATAGTCAAGTCGGGATTGGATACATATTTGGAGGAAAGGAGGCTTAATAGAAAAGATAATATGCATTTGTATGTTCTAGAATATTGGAAGGATAATTCACGTGTTTCTAGGTACAATTTTATTTGGTATTTGTCATATTCATCTTCATTCAAAGTGAAATTTTTATTTATGAACTTTTATGTTATAAGGTATCCAATTCTTGGGATATTGGCTCGTGATATATTAAGCATACCAATAACCATGGTTGCATCCGAATTGGCTTTTAGCATTGGAGCTAAAGTTATTACCAAGTATCGAAGTTCACTTTTGGCGGAAAATGCACAAGCATTAATTTGTACTAGAACTTGGTTGTGCGGATATAATGTTGATAGTAAGTTGATTAAAATCTTTATTTAATTTATAATGTTACCTATTTATTTTAAATAATTTTGTTAATGAATATACACTTTTTTGTAGGTGATGATGAGCCAAGCGATGAACAACTTGTTGTGCATATTCCCGAGGGTGTAGCATCTTCTTCTACAACAACAATGTTTGAGTGATGATACTTTGTTTGGAAATACTTGGCATGAAATGAATTTAAATTTGATGTTTGGAATGTATAACTAATGACATAACTTTGATACTATCGTGTGTTGTATTTTGAATCTTGGATTTGTGATGCTATGGTATGTTAACTTTTTTAGTTATTTTGTCGAGTTCCATTGCCAAGAAAAGTGAATGTTTATTGCTTCGTGATGCTAAATTGCTAATTGCTAATTGCTAATCTAATGTCATCTTAATATAGTAGCCGATTCTAATTCTTACTTTAAGTCTTATGTTCTTGAATTATTTTGGAATCTTGGATGATAATTGGAATTTTATTATAATAATAACTAAAAAAATATACAAAAAAATGAGAATTTTATTACGGGTACTAGTGGGTTACCCATTACCCGTAGCTACGGGTAATGGGTCCACTATCCCATACCCAAAAAATACGGGTAAATTTACCCAATCCATGTTTACTCGTCCCTGGGTACCCAATTGCCAGGTCTATCCTCCAGTCTTCTTGTCTTGCAATACACTCACGTAATTCCAAAGAGGGCAATTTTTCTCTGTTGTTCCAGATGCATATTTACTTGTCAAAGATGTTAAGTCACTTGTACTACCACACCTACTATCGGAATATGGAGGAAACATCTACATAAAAAGAAATGAAGATTTTTCAGTTTTCACAAATTGAAGAAATAAAGAATACCTATACAAATTCAAGAATATCTATACAAATTCAAGTTGCAGTAGATTGGTGGTAGAGAAAACAACTAATATCATAACTTAATAACAATTAACAACTAAATTCAACATTCAACAACAATCACAGTCCAACTAATCTTAGATTCACAAAAATCTACTTCCAAATCTTAGATTCACAAAAACACCTTCCAAAATCTTAAATTCACAAAATGAAAAACACATTTCAAATCTCCAAATAATAAACACACAAACTGATCTTTAATAGAGGATACGTGGCAGTGCTCCAACAGAGGCTACAGTGCGACAGTGGGCGACGGTGTTACGGGGAAGCGATCGTGATTGAGCAAAAGCTAGGTTGTTATCAAATCTGTCCCTAGTCGCTACCTTTGCCACTATCTTCAGCCTCTGGTTTTTCTTTTTGTTTTCTATTCATAAAAGTGTGTTTGGCTTTTGGGGACTTCATTTAATGCGATTCAAATTTATTTAAAAAAAAATTGAAAAAAAAAAAACTCTTCACGTTCCCAACCCCATACCCAGCCCTACCCAAATTTTTTTTTTTTTTTTTTTAATAATTCTGGCTACGTAGCGTACGCCCACTCGGTACATACCCATGCATCATAGCTCCATTGTCTATTTATAATTTCAATCTTTCTATGGGCTCTTTATCTTAGCTATCCAAATGTACTTCATTTCCTCAATCTTCTTTTCCTTCATCTTCTTCTCTCTCGCTAGCCTTTCAAAACCCACTCCAAATTTAACCCAGGATTCAGCATCGGCAAGTAGCTCATTAAGCTTGTGTGACTCATGGAATGGTTTTTTATTGATCTAGATAGATAATTACAGTGCCAAATTCATCAAAGAAAAAGGTTGTGAATAAGAAAAGTCTAATAGGTTGAGATTGCGGTCAAGCTCGCCTTCAACAATGGACAATGAGGGGAAATGTGTATTTAGCAAGAGAATTTTGGAGGACTGAAAATAGAAGTTTCTCTTAGAAAATAGGATAGTGAGCATTCAACAATGTCAAAATCTCTTGAATATGCTCACAGTTGTATTGAGCCCAATGATCACTTATGCTTTTTGGGTGATTATTTGTGATTTTTTACTTACTTAAACCATTTGGGCTGGTTTTGATCTAGTTGAGGCATGGAGAATAAAACTTTTCATAGACATTTGTTGTTCGTAAGATTGTGATTTGAGCAAAGCATTTGTTCTTCCTCATTTTAGGTCATTGTTATTGTTGGCAAAATGAGTTATACCTTGCCCTTCTTCCATAGTGGCATCTCAATGGACCTCCAATGCAGGATAATTTTCTTGTAGCTGTAGAAACAAGGGAAAAAGTGGGGTAAAGGAGCTTGTATTTGCATCTTGGAGGGAATGGGGCAATGTTTCCCCATCCCTACAAAAATAGATAAATGAATTGAAGAATGACTTTATTTTCTTTTTATCTTTTGAACCCCAATTAGCATCTTTTAGGAGGTTGGTTCCCAACTCAGTGAAATTAATCTTAAGGCAACCCAATGAGTCACATAGGCTTTTTGTACCATGTCTTCAAACTCCAATGAAAAATCAGCAGTTTTTGAAAAATTCATCCCACTTATGAACTAAACTTCAAAACTCAGAACATGTAAGGCCAAATTTAGAAAATGATAAAATTGCAAGATTAAAAAATAAAATTTTTCCATTTATTTTATGCTTAGAACATAAGTGATGTTTTGAGGGGAAATGGCATTTCTCTTGCTTTACCAAAAAAATGCATATTTGCTATATATGTAAATATACTCACACATATATCCAATCATTTAATTTGCACATATGTAAGTATCATATATTAATTATGTATATTTTCATTTTTGCAAATTTCTCCCAAATAAATAAATAGGTAAAAAAAGTAATCGATTTGACATATATCGTACAAGATGATGTGGCACCCCTTTCGAGAGCACTCTATCTCAGCTGGACACACCCACGTCCAAACTGAATACTCACGCAATAAATGACACTCAAGTGGACACTATCAATCAATCGCAAACTTTGTAAATCCAAACATAACATTACCATCCACTTATTCTTATCAAAATATAAAACATTACCATCTACTTACTCGTTTGAAATAACAAAATATAATACTTTATTCCATAATATCATACCCTTATACAAACTTAACCTTCTCAAGTAAATACAAAAATATTAAGATACTATCGTTGACTATTCCAAAACGGCTAGTCCCTAATATTGTTCGAGTGTGAAATATAACTTACCTATTACAGTCATATACCTAACAATAGTATGTTTAAACCATTATTTCTTCAATCCAACAAGCCCCAAGTGTTCTCTTCTGATCTGAGGCATAGCAAGGAAGAATAGATTGGGGTGTATCTTATCTTATTTTATAAAGGTTTATTTTATTCAAATAAATCAAGATCACAATTAATTGAATATGCAGATGCAGGATATTTGTTTGATTCACATAAAGCTAGATCCCAAATGGGTTATGTATTCACATTTCAGGGATCTGCTATATCATGGCGTTCTATGAAACCAGCTTTAGCTGCTATTTCTTCAAATCTTGCAAAAATTATTGCAATGCATGAGGTAAGTCGAAAGTATGGTTGGTCAAGGGTAATGACACAACATATTCAAAAGATGTGTGGTTTGTATTTGGAAAAAAAGATACCAACTATATTGTACGAAGATAATTAGATGCATAGCACAATTAAAAGGAGGGTACGTTACAGGTGATAGAATGAAACGTATTTTGCCAAAATTCATATTCACTCATGATCTACAGAAGAATGGTGGTATAGATATTCAACAAAATCATTCTTGTAAAAATTTGGCAACTTGCTCATTAAGACATTACCAATTGCAACATTGGAAAAGTTGGTTTACTAAATTAGGATGCGTTGACTCAAAGATGTTAAGAACGTTTTCATCAAGGGGAGTCAATACTTGTTGTGCTCTTTTTTCCTTAACTATGATTTTGTCCCATTGGGTTTTCCTAGCAAGGTTTTCAATGCAGTAGCTCACACTGGGAGTTACAAATATTAAGTACTCTTTTTCTTTACTAGGTTTTTCCTAGGAAGATTTTTAAAAAGGCACATTGTTTGATAATGGACTTCCAAAGTGGAGTGTTGTAAATATTATAGATATCCATAACTTGTAAAACTCCCCAATTGTATAACACCCAATATAGATTTGTATCATCACATTTATTTTTGTTATAACATATGAGATGTTACCATATTTGAAGGCATGCAAAGAGGCATATGTAATAATAGTGATGGCACACAAAATTAAAGCAAGAAAAATAAAAAATATTTTTATTACTTTTTCGAAATTTATGAGTTTGCACAAGAATTTCTCCAGCAATCCTATGAAAAAATTTAAAATTCGTACAAGTGTAAATTTTCTTTCTTGCTCGTATGTCTTTTACGATAAGAGGTACATGCATTTATAATATTTTTTCATGTCCTCCACTGTCTCAGGGCTGCGCAGATTACTCTCCATGTTCTGAGAAGTTCTTGCCAACTGCCCCCCTTTGTGGGCACGGTGTGCCCTTCTTGGCTTTGAGGGAGTCTACGTTTGGTCAACTTCCTAACTGCTTTGGCTGAATTCTCGATTCTTGGGCTGCAACTAGGCTGGGGCGGACATTGGATGGGCTCCTAGACCAAGCGGTTTGTGAAGGCCTTCTTCTTTCAGTCTGATCCTTCTTGTTCTACCAGGCATCGCTGGGTTTGAGCCGAGATGGGTCTCTTGGGCTGGGCATTCTTGACCTTTCAGCAAATTCGTCCTTGCCTTTTTCAAACCATTGGGCCCCTCAGACTCTGGGCTAAGTTTCTTGGATCTGGACTACCCCCAGATGGCTCCCACTTCAATCTGGCGTGACTTTATTTTGGGTTGGCTCTTTCAACAAGGCGGGCCTAAGATATCCAAGCCTGGCCCTTTGGTTGGTTCAGCCCAAAGGTCAATTTTTCCCCAAGTATCAAATAATAATAATAATAATAATAATAGAAGGAATATTTCATTCTTTAAGAATATTTCATTTTTTCTCACCACAATTTATCTTCACTTGCTCTTGTTATATTTATTAGATTTACAACACAAACAATTCGTTAATCATCTTTTATCATATTTTGTATTTAAAATTAAAATACCAATATTATATAACTTGCACATTAATGTAAATTAATTCTGATGTAATGAGCTTAAAATTAAAAAGAGATTGTTAATACAGTATAATAAAATATAATCACAGTAATATCAAGAGCCATTTATATGATTTAGATTAATGACCATGAAGAGAGTGAACAAATTGGCTGACTTGACTTGACTACAGAATATGAATAATTGATATGAAGAATTGAAGATAAAGGTGGAGACTAGTGATCCCTAATCAGTGATCAGTCCCCAATAACATTCCTATGAAAGAAGAACCATACATATCCCAAACTTTAAATCCTGTTGCTTGGCTCATGAAATAGACTTGCTACCAGAGATATTCATCTTACTTCGTCTACACTGATCTGTACATAAATGCATGAGTAGAGATGGCGACGGGTCCTTGTACCAGACATGCCTCAAACGTGCACCTAATGGGACAGGTTTAAAAATTCTAGTTTTTGTTTTCAAACTCATATTCACCCCAATCACCTGTTGCAATATCTATGTATATTATATATATATATATATATGTGTGTGTGTGTATACACACACACACATACTATTATGTATAAATTATATATTACTATAAACTAAAATGATTGTATTGTATAATTAATAATTATGGATTCAATACTCATAAAAACGACTCGTATGTTTATTATTTATAAGTATTTTAGAACTAAAACTTACACATGTGAATTTCTAAATAACTAATGCTTTATTAATGTATTATCATATTTAGAGTGCTATTGGGCTTATTCTTTTTAAAAAAACAAAAAAAAGATTGTATTTTCATATTTTGAAAATTATGTACCGAATTTAACAGTCACCAGATCTTGGATTAAAAAATCGAACCGAACTAAACCAAAATTAATATTTTTGGTTCTTTATATTTTAGTTTTTAATATTTTAAATTTATACAAGATATATATATATATATATATTACATAATTATGATTTCAAGATTCAATTACAGTTCAACTATAACCCATCAAATGGTTCAAATGGTGAACCGTGAACCCAGTAAATTTTATGATTTGATGAATGGCCTGAGTTTTCACGCCTTGACCACATCCAACCCAATTAGTCCTAGATTGGTGGTGGATCAATTCTCGAGCCTTTAAAAGAAGATAAATAACATAATAATAATAATAATAATAATAAAAATAATAATAATAATAATAATAAAAATAATAATAATAATAATAATAATAATAATAATCTATACTATATATAAAGTATAAGAACCTTAGGTAGTTATTTTGGTATGTTTTTAAATGAGTTAACAAAATTAACCCTATTATTAAAAGATAATTATAAGGTAATTTTCAATGATAATATATTTTATTTTGCTTGGCTTTTTTGATCTTTTCTTTTTATTTCTTTTCTCCAATTATAATTTTTTTTCTTTTCAACTTTATTCTTTCCAAATTTGTTTTTTAATTGTGTTATTTTACATAATAAATTCAAGTACAAACATTTAAAAATTTAAGAAATATTGATACTATTGGACATAAATAAATATTTTAAATTTTATCCAATTAAAAAATTTAAACACACACATGTAGTGTGCCACAGTATTTAGTAATAATAATAATATCACGGCTGGACCGTTCCCAAGTCTTGCCATGCATGAATTACACGGAGTATTCAGTGAATTATGCTTGGCTTACGAGAGCATGGATACAATAATAACTTTGTATAAATAAGCAAGTTTTCCAATAGAGATCAACACAATTTTTTTAGTCCTGGGTGCACTCACATTCCCAATTTATACCCTTCCAAGTTTCTAGTCAGGTCGGATTGTTGACGTATAACCACAAATTAATCAAATAGGAACCCAAGCTGGCGACCACATTCATTTTCAGCAAGTCATCCATCATCAGTAAAAAGCATAACAAAAAAATAATTTTTTTCTTAAAAAAAAAAGAAAAAAAATGTCGAGAAAATACAATAGGCTCGTCAAAATGTATAAAAGATCAGTCAGTAGGTCCACTATCTCACCTGCGGCCTCGACAAGTTAGAACTATAGCCATACACATAACACAATTGGTCTATATCTTAAACCTACAGATCAAATTACACGCACAGCAAAACTGATTTCAATTAGCCTTTGCCTCCTCAGTAGTAACTGGTGTAATATGCAGCAGAAGCAGCACCAGCAGCAGCAGGGGCAGCAGCAGCTGCGGGCTGCTGGGCTGGAGTCAAAGCCGCTGCTGTTGCTGGCTGGGCATATGACTGCTGGGGAAAGGCCTGCATAAATTAACTAATCAATTTCATCTGATAAACAGCAATGTATATCTCAAAAAAGACATACTAAAACTACAACCATAAGAATCCTGCATAAAGACAACTGGAAAAATAAGATCTTCAAAACTTGAAAGGAAAGGGAATGATCACATTTTGTGAGGTTTCAGGTCCCAGCGAAAAATTCCAAACCAAGATAAGATGAAGGTACAAAGGCAAGAGAAAGAAAGACCAATGATTGCAAAGATATAAAAGAAAGCAGTGGGGAAAGATAATCGTTCACATAGAATCCTCCTCTGTCCCCAGGGGCAGGGGCAGGGGCAGGATCATTAATGGGGTAGAGAGGCACAACCACAAGGGCCACAACTTCAAACCTTAATTTACAAATAAGCAGTAAATCACATCTACCAGGAATGGTATAGGGCATCTTAAACAATTTTAGCAATATTATTTATTAGAAAACCCCGCAACCCAGACTAAAATAAGAAAACAAACTTTTACATTACCTGTGCTGGATAAGTCGGAGGATAAGTTCCATATGCAGCACTTTGGGGAGTAGATGTGGGTATTTGGGGATGTGTGTAACTCGTGCCATAACCACCATATGCACCATATGCAGCCTATGGGGACAAAAACAAAAGAAAGAGGGAGAAGAGGGAAAAAAATTAAAAAAAAAAAAAA
>JACFYI010003453.1:290471-309827 GCA_014898755.1 Handroanthus guayacan | reverse complement strand
AAAAAAAAAAAAAAAAAGGCAAACATATTTGCAAAGTGAGTCTGGATTCCAGAAATACAGTATACCATGAACATACTACTATTTCCTATTTATTTATAAAAGCAATTTCTCCTTGAACATAAAACTAGACATAACACAAAAGCATAACACAGTTGCCAACTTATTCATTGAAAAAAATAAACCAATACTCATAGGTGCAACAGTTTATATAAAGCATACCAAGTATATAAAACGTGAATACTGAGCAAACAACAAAGGTAAAGTCTGTGAATGCTCCTTTCCTTTCTCAATTGCAATTGCCTGCTCATACAAAGTACAAGCATCTTCCAGGTTTCCCTGTGACACAATAGAAAATTACAGTTACAAATCAATATATACATTGTTAATCTGAATCAGAACAGCTTACTAGTGCAATCTTACAAGTCGTTGTTCCATGTTTGCATGCTTGATGATCGCTTCAAGAAGCCCAGGTGAAATTCCAGTGTGCACAAGTTGATAAGCGGCTCGAGCTCCAGAAATGTCTCCATGCTGCTCTTTAAAACGAGCAGCAAAAAGATGGATTTCCGGTTGCCTCTGTTCAGGCATATCATAATTAAACCACAGGAAAGCATTTTCAACTTTACCAGCCATAGTTGGATGAGATCTCATCATTCAATCAAATAACAGTTCATAAGTCAAAATTGATTACAGGATTACAGACTTCCATCGAAGTCAGATTCATCTCTCACATTATAAATATCTGTTTCACTTTCACATTTCCGTGGCAGGACCTACACTTTTCCAGTATAAATTGTACTTCATGGAACAATATTCCATGACATGATTCACATAATCTTTGGTTCATATCAGAGAAAAGCAGTTAGTACACCTTGTAAGAAATTAGAGTGGCATGTGATCTAAGCATTAAACATATGGCAAAATTAGAAGGAAAAAGGCAAAATGCATGCATCAGAAGCATCCCTACTAATCACAGGATTAACTTGGGGAATCATTGCAAATTTCTAATCATACAACGACTGGACCATGGACCTTAATGTTTTCCAATCAATCTATCAACAATAAAATCTTCTTATTCACTGCTTACAGATGCATGACTATTTAGCAACATATCATGTGTGAGTTTCCTCAATGAATTCTATGTAAAGGAGGCTTCACCGAGAACATCAAGTCAAAGAAAACACCACACCTTTACAAAGACTTGAGTAGCACGAGCAAGTGCATTTTCAGCAAGCTCCATACTTCCACTGGCTTCCATGCACAAAACATACCGTATCCAGTATTCAGGGTAATTGGCACATGCTATAAGACATCTTTCATACAGCTTAACAACCTGAGCACACAGATGACAATTTCAAAGTTGAAGTTATGCAAATGGAAGAAATAACAAAAGAGTACAAGGAGATATGCACAAGGAATACTCCGCTTGCGGAACAGGGAGGCCCCTCAAATACGAAGGAGGGACCCTCCTTGCCTGACAGATAGATGGTTAGGAAGATAAGAACACACCTGCATGCATAACATTGCAACTTTAAAACAAATATATTGCCATACTACACATCACCAACCCAGAATTTCGACTCACAAATGAGAGTTTGAAGTACTTAGCCTCATAGAAAGCAAATGGAAGGCCCATGCTTTAGTCCAAGTTCAATCCGTTTTTAAAGATGCTTCTCCAACGGTTTAGCCAATAAAGCATATGACGCGGCAGATATTACTTAACTGTAAGTCAATGTATAACAAGGACAACTAAAGCTACATGCCACGATAAATTAAAAAAAAGTCCGAAAACAAACAAAACTAGATACCTTATTGAAGTCATCTCCACCTTCAATAAAATCAAGGTAGTTATGCCAATTTTCAAGCTCGGCAACATTGAGGGGCCGCACATGAAAGTAGGGTCTTCTAATAGCTGTTTCAAAACCAATGATCTTAGAATCGAAGTCTTTAGCTTTCTTATATATCTCCTCTCTAATAGCGATATACTTCTCCAACTCCTCAGCATCTTTTAAGCTTGCATTTACAGCCTTAGAAGATTGTTCTGCAGCACTAGGAGGAACCTCTCCCTCATTTTCTTGAACTGCCGCTTCAGAACTTGCAGCAGCCGCTGCAGCAACTTCCTCAGCAGTACGCAACTCAGACAGAGGCCGACTGGCAACCAATTCTTTAAATCTGTAATATGGACGGCAGCTTAAATCCTCAATCATGAGATGAAACCATAATAAAAGCACACACATGTACCTGTAACTTAACACCAACACCAACATGAGACAAACAGCAAGATCTAGTTGAGGCAAAATGGAATGCAAGGCCCTTGTCCCAACTCCCAACGAAGGTGAAGAAGATGAACAGTGAAAACAGGTGGAACAGGATAGAAAAGTCCTCTAAGTAACAATAGCACAGTATCGGTAGGTCTCCATTTTGGTTTAAACTAATAAAGAACTCAAGAAAGAGCAAAGTGGTCATAGGATGATGCTTGGTATAAACACACACTCCTCAGACCACCCAGTATAGACCCAGAGCAAACATCACCTGATTTTCACTTCTTAGGCACAGACAACTAACCAGGTCAAAAAGGGCCGGACCAGAAAAAAGAAAGTTGGACATGTGAAAAGTAAAAATTAACATGTGATCTCGTAGGAAAAGGAGAGTAAATTTTAGAGTGAAGATAATAAGTAAGCGGCAAACATTTGAAGAATGAATAAGTACCCTTCAAAATAACGATCCAGCTGCTGATTTGGAATTTCCAATACCCTTGTGTAAATTGCGGCAACACGAGGCCAATCCTGTTGTGAGATCTCATATTCAATGTATTTATCCCAAAGTGGAAAGCATAAGTAATCAGTTCCAACGTATGCTAATGCTCTTTCGAATAGCCTGAGACAGAATAACAGTAAAATAATATTGTAACATTCAGTAAATACACATGCTAATCCAAGGTCAAACTCAAAAGCATAAAGACTGGCATTGAAGAGGAAGTGTAATTCATTGAAAGAGCATTATAGAACTCTGTACTAACAAATTTTTCTGCATTTACCTTCCTCAAAAGAATCTTACACAGCTCGTCATGGATGAGTCATACAGGCCATCTTAGCCTAACAGTGCGACATCTTCAGGACAGCGAGTGTATTGAAGCACCTCACGTGCCACGGTTAAAAACACCAAAATTGCATGACGAATTACATTACTAACCCTAGGGAGAGGTATGACTGAAGGGGTGATGAGGCCATGTTACAATTGAAACCTAAACAAGCTCAGCTACAATATAAGTAGCCGACAAAGTGTGGTGTTTGCACATCAGAAAATTCTTTTTATTTAATGTGCATCCCCTACAAACCTTTACACCTTATACTTCAATAATTGCTGTGGCAGATGGCTGAAATCATGTTAGAGAGCAATAGAATATCACTTCAATACCATAACATCAAGAAAATCATGGAGAGCACACAAGATTAAAGTAAGCAAAGTAATATAAAGGAATTACCTTCGGATAGTATCAGGATCTCCATATGTGCCAATAGCAAAAACACAATAGTGCAGCCACATGTCCACGGAGTAGGTAACTCCTTGAATGGCTCGTTCATAGACCTCTCCGACTTTGTCTATCGAGCTCAAACGCACCTCATGATCAGCATACTTCTTCCAGTAACCATAGCATAGAGGAAACTCCGCTAAAAAAGTATCATAAACTTTCCTTACTTTCAAAATGTTGGCCTAGAAATGAACAAAAAGATAAACTTGTTAATTCCAATTGATTTCCATCAAAGTAAAATAAGAACATAAGAACTCCCATAACACCACCCTAGATGGAGACATTGTGTTGTTTCACAGTTTAATCAATTAAAGAGGATATAAGAAGACAGATACAAGAAACCAATTGCATGATATGGAGTGGTTCTTGCACCTCAATTATAGTTCAAAAGCAAGCATTGTGACAAGTTGCAAGCTCTAAGTTTGTGCCATTGGCAAACAAAACTAAAAAACAGAAGACCAAGACAAGAAATTGGAATCCACCAGGCATAATAGCATACCTCTGACACTCTCTCCGTTTCTTCAATTAACGCAGTCCAGGCATTGAAATCTAAAGAATTAGCTGTCACTATGCTCCACAATCTTTCTTCTTCTGCACTAAGGCCTGCATAAAACGTTTTACACGAGTCAGAATTCAAATGAAAAATGCGTTGGCTTTAATGGTGCATTAAAAGAAAAACAATCACAACACGCCAGAATAAATAAGAGTTTTTCTTGAAGTGAATTTACTGAAAAGCCCTATCCAATTTCCATTAACACCAAATCACCAACAATGCACTACAACTTTCATTTCTTCCAAGAGTTTATGAACAGTGTTCATGTACAGCCTTTCTCATAATGTGGTTATTATCTTTAAGCTTTATCATGAAGTAATCATAAAAGTCAACAAACAAATGTTTAGAGAGGAAAACATTTACAAAATACATACACCATATCCATCTTCGTATAATCTTTATAAAAAAAAATTGAAGAAAGAGTAAGATGCCCAAAAAATCATCCAAATATAACACCATCTGCAGAAATAAAGGCAATGTACCATTTAGTTCTTATTAACATGCATTAATTTCTAAATAGAAGTATTTATCAAACTTCATTCTTTCCAAACAATATATCACGCACGAGAAATCCTTGGTACATTTCTAAATTGTGCCTTCAATCGGTGGACTTGGTCAAACAACTAGGGGAGACCTTTTCAAGAGTGTTAAAAGGTAGCAGAAACATGTACTGCCACCTTTAAAATGTTCATTTGCATTATACTACATACAAATCAGATGATTGAAATGGACAAGCTACCCTCAATCAAAAAAGTGTATAAAGCATCATAAAGACTACCAGAACCATCCACAGGCTGATGCAAAGTAGCAGACCCAATACCATCAGCTGAAGTACCCCCATTTTCTGTAATATTGGCTGTTGCACCATTCCCTGCTTGGCTAACACCATTAACGTTCAGTGAAGAATCATAACCAGCATTTTGAGTTGAATCTAGAGAAGAGTTTGCAAGACCAGAAAAATTTTCATTAGCATCATACGCCATCACAGCAGGGGCTTCTTGCTGGGCAGTATTAACTGCTGTTGCATAGGTATTGCCAGCATCTATATTGGAACCATGAGCCACTGAATCAGCTGTATTCATATTGCCTGCTGCAGGATTAGGAACAGAACCAGCCACGTTTTCAGTAGCTGGAGCAATGGAACCACTAGCATCAGAAGCAGCAACGATGCTTGCATTACCGTATTCTACAGTAGATGTTTGTGCCATCGTTGTCTCACTGTCTCCCATAATACCAATTGAATGCTCACGAAGAACTGCATATATTACAAGTGGTTTGGTTAAATGAATTACTCATGCAGGAGGAATAAACAGTTAAGTTCGGCATAATCATTATTCATTAGATATTTAGATGCATGCTGAACAAAATCCCGAGGATAGCCTCTGTTGTTTTCAATTACAGAACATATGAGCTATTGTGAATCTATTGTTAAACAGTTTTCAGATTATGTCCTGAGGTTGTTTACGTTGTCAAACCAAACTTGGCTATACTACATACTAATTCATATTCATTCTACTTTCAAGAAATTCCATAGAGCACATAAATACATATCATTGAAAAGAACCCAATTAACAAATTAAATTGTGGCTTATGAATGTTTAATCTCAACAACTTATACGCAAAACTGGTAAATGTGACTCTGTCTGGGAGAAGAGGGTAGGGACTGATGTTCCTACCTCTAAGTGAACTTTCAGATATGAAATATAAGTTTGACTTTCTTGCACAAAAGTAAATATTCATTAGTAATAGCAAAAGCAAATAATTATAGTCCTAATTATGTCATGCAATACGGCATGTGGTTAATTAATTGCTGGCATATGATCCACGGATACAAAGACAGCTCCACATCATCTCTTAATAATTTAAGACACAACACATCTACTATATGATTGTACAATATATGTAAATAATTTTGTATTACATAAGTATTCATATATAAATATACACACGTATAAATACAAACACTCACACACATAAATACAAATACTGGTAAGCGGTGACAAATTTGTAAAAATATGTCAATGAGAGTGAAGAGAAATAAGTTATTCATGTCAAAAATTGTATTGAAATTCTACTAGTATGATTTTGTGCATTGTGTATTTGAGGAAAACATAGCTTTACTTAGAACGATTTGAAGAAGGAAATCCTCAATTTTTATTCTTTTACCTTTTTAGTCACTCCTTTATCATTCATACGTTTTATAAATATGTGAAGATAGTCTAAAACATGCCAGAACGCCACTGATTGTGCATCTTACACACCATCAAGTTTGATAAAACTTTTTGTTTCTGTTGAATTCATGGAGACACCAACAAGTGCATGTCAGTTGTCATGCTGGACAGGCGAATACAATGCCACACGGCATCAATACACAAAGTGATATTACTCCATAGCTCTCAGCCTCTTACTGGTAGACCAAAAAAACTAAGAAATGCAATTCTAAACATAGCCCTTGCCACGAAGTAAAATATCCTAACTCCACTCTTAGCTTAATTAATTGTACTAACCAACAAAAACCCAAAAGCTGGCGTCGTAGTCAACTAAATTCACTTCCAAACACATCAAGCAGAAGAGACAGAACCAGTAAACTGTAAAAAAACTACATACTTAGGGTTCCGGGGCATAAAACCCTTGACCAAATAATTGCCACAGTAAAACCACACTAAAAAAGAAAGAAGAACAACAACAAAGCTCAATTAGGGAGCAATTGTAACAACTGAAAGAACGGCGACACTATTTACATGAACAGCCCACATAATTGCAATAAGAAACTGGGCATAAGCCAATGAATCATGGATAAAATGCAGAATGGAAAACAAAACATTTCCTGTACCTGAAACGAGAGCGGCGCCGACGAGAAACTGCGGAACTTTCCAGAGACAAACTCTGAATTTTCTCCCTTTGCGAAGAGGTTTTCGTGTTTGAGGTTTTCAGTCGAGTAGAATGGAAAGAGGAAGAAGAGGAGAAAATTGGAAATTTAGGGTTTCATTTGTAATCAGAAGCGGCTAAAGCACGAAACACCTGCACTGGGCGGTTGTCGATGAGGACTGAATAGTGGGCCGTTCTGCAGCTTGTTTCCAATGGGTTCAATCCAAATCGGCCCAATAAGACTTTTATAAAGAACTTTATTTTTATGATTTTGGCAAGTACCTTCAATTTTAACCATTAATTATCATTACTTACACCATACATGCGTAAAGGTCATATTTTATTCAAATATTTAACAATTTATTTTTAAAATAATATCGAGAATCTTATAAATTTGAAAAATATAAATAAGTTTAGCCAAAAATTCTCTAAGTCCAATTTTACGAATGTATTATATGTTTATAATATTTGATATAGCTGCATATGGATTAGATCATATTATATTAAGAGCGTCTTGATAGTTATAATAAGTCTAGATAATATTAAATTATTCAAATTTGCCCTAATTTAGTTGCACCAAATTTGTACTGAGTTGGTTCATGATAAATAGGCCACTAGTACTAGAAGTGTTCGTGGTTCGGTAGATCTTTTTTGGAGCAAAAATCCATTTGATCCAAACTATATAATTTTTAATCAATTGTTTTGGTTCGATTTGATTTTTCAAATAAATTCAAACCCATTAAAGGCGGTTTAAATTGGATTGATTTAATTGGTTGAAAAATATAAGAAATAAAAATATGTATTTTTATTAAAAACCAAGTTCATTATTGTCAAAGTCCATTACATACCTTTGTTTTGAACATGAGGACATGATAATGGCATACAACATAGAGTTCAATTAACATCAAAAGTTCGACTTACCACTAAATGAGCTTCTATAGGTGAGGTTTTTATATTGGCATCTATACCTTTTTAATAAAGTGTAAGGCTTGATTGGGTATAACTTTGTGTTTTTTCTTAAATATCATTAATTTTAACTTACACTAATAACCACTAGTAACTCATTAATTTTTTTAATACAAATTATGTATATAATTTTATTGGATATATTAACTCTATTTTAATTACTAAATGCACATAGTATAAATTATATTCTTTTTATTTTATACACACGCATCGAATGTGCATCAGAAGCTAGTATTTATGATGGTTCAGTTTGATTTGGATTAGTTTTCAAATTCATTCTGCAAACTAATTCACACCAATTGGTTTTTCAAAAATCATATCCAAATTAATCCGACAAAAAATTTAGTTTTTTGATTGGTTTTCGATTTGGTTTGGATTGAATGTTAGGAGGTTTTGTTTTGTTTGATTTGGATGTGAACACTTCTAACTCTTACTATAATCATGACTATATATCATTCCAATCCACCTATGATAAATTAGCTAATGAATGATACAAAAGTAAATATACTCATGTGCCCCTACTTGCTAAATTTATATGCTTGTAATACGACCCAGTTATATAAGATAAAAACAAATTAGTGAGTATCCAAATCATAAAAATTAGTAGAATCAAACAATTGGGATATAAAAAATCAACCATTAGGTATTTTATGGATTACATTATATATATATATATATATATTGATTTGGGAGGAATTGAACTCTTTACCTCCCCTCCTCTCAGAAGGAGATTGGAAAAGGAGGTCAGTACTACTTCACCTAAGAGGGTATGGGTGGATTCCTTTATAGTTACCAAATGTCTTAGTAATTAATAGGAAGATAATTGCGACTATCCTTTAGATGAAATAACACCACCTCCATTTTCTTATGGTGTAAGTTTAATTTCCACTAGTAGCATATAGACTTTTAGCTACCACACAGTAGTATTTATCAATACAATGGTAGTTTAGAAAATTTATCTTGTATTTAGTTCATGTATTTAATTTTTAAAATATATTTATATAATGATTGAATGTAACACTTTTATATCTTAAAAAAAAAAAGAAAAAAGAAAAGAAAAGACAAAGAAAAGGGTAGGAAGATAATTTTAATAGGGTTTACAAAATTGTAGGCCTAATTTAGTCAACTCCATCAAAGAGACCCTTCTAATATATATAACCATATATATCTATATATACACTAGAAAGAGGCGCACCGCGCAAGACGCGGTGTGTTTTGCCCATTGATTAAATTCTACAAATTTCATATCATCTTTTCCTAATATTTCATGTGGCTTGAGTCCAAATTTTGCTATTTTGTGATATGAAATGCGATTTTTTGTCTATGTCATGCATCATAAGATAAGACTTCAGTTGCCATTTTCTTGGACTATTGCCGAATTTTTTCCTTAGATACGTGATTTTTGTCCATGTCATGCATCATATGGTATCAATTCTATTGGATTTGCAATGACAACAGTCAAATTTCGAGTAAGGTATTAGTGTACCAAAAGCCTAGATTGCACTTTGGCGATATTCATGTCACAAAGACCGTGTGTGTAAAGGAATTGGAAGAGTATGTAGGCAATTCGAAGTATGGAATATTCTTTTCTAGCAAAAGCTTGAAATCAATAGCATATGAAATGGCAACCAGTGATTTTGATGGAGACATGTATTGGGTTTCAAGACATCTTGATGTTAGCATCTTTTATCATCTTTTCTTTTCTTTTTTTTTTTTTTTGGTTGCATTGCAGAATTATAGATTAGTAAATAGTATATCATTGAAGATTGTCCTAATTAATGTTATAAAAATATAAGCATTCATTTTGCATGGTGGTATTCATTCATGTGAAATAATGGAGAAAGTAATTAACTTTGCTCGTCTCGTATTATCAGGCTTATTCCATTTGCACCCTTTTCTACTTAATGTTTATTATACTTAATATATGAACTAACGCATGAAAACCTATATAGTAAAAGAAATGAATATAGATTAACCTTTTTTAATCTCTGGCCCATATAGGATGAAAATCTTGATTCTAGTAGCTTGCTTTTATCATTACGTCTTCTTAATTTTGTTTATTTATTTAGAGGATGTGTTTTTAGAAGAAAGTGGCAGGTTGAGATTTGAAATCTACATCTTCAACAATAATAATAATTCATTTTCAATTTGAATATTTCTCATGTAGTTCAGTGGTTGAGATATTTTGAAGCAAGTGAAGCTTGGCGTTGTTCCTACTTGACAACTATGCATACGAATAGCAAAAAGTCACAAGAGTTATCATCTGAGGAGGTGGAACATGAACTTTTTCCATGATATATTGAGGCTACAAGACCAAGGTATTTGATGTTCTTAACTTAAGCTTATCAAAGGTATTAAATGTTTCTTTTAAATTGACCGATAAACTGCTTTGCTTGGGCATATATCAACTTTACAATGTTTCAAGGAATAGGTGAAAAAGACTGTTTTCATTATTGTAAACCATGAATAATCACTTAATTTAACAAACATTCACTATTAATTTTTAATCATATTTCGGTCCTTTAGGCAATTTGCAGGCTCAGTTGCAAATTAATTAGTCCAAAAGACTAAAGATGCAAAAATTTAACTCAATGTAAGAATATTCTTTATGTAATGGACTAAAGGTACACGCTCTGATAGAAAATGGACCATAAAAGTTGTGAGCACTCTCAATTTTTACTACTGATTTCTCAACTTCTCTAAATAAAAATAATTTTGTTCCAAAGTAGAACTAATATCAAATACCTTAAGATATATATATGTATATGTATACGCATATCAAACATTTTCTTTCAACTCTTTCGTAAATTGATTAATTTGAACCAAAGTACTCATGTTTCACTGGAGACAATCGTGTTTACATGACATAAAAAAAAAAAGGAAATAACAAATGCAGTTGTTGATTTTAAAAAGAACTAAGACAAGACACTCTCAACCATTTATCCCTTTTTCTGTTCGAAAAATAAAATTGCGTGAGGTAATTAATTATGACATCAGCTTTTAATTGAATCTGTTAATATATTTTTGAATGATTTGATCAACAAGAACCTTGTCTGCTCTCTCAGTGGGGTGATAGCTATCCCAAAATATGTACTTAGAATCATCTGGACACGTTCCATTATATTTGTTACACAATATTATCACTTCTATATTTCCTGTTCCACAGCAACCTCTATCATTAATTTCAAACCCTGAAATCATTCCAAAAATTAATACCCTTTGTTAATACTCTAGGTAAGGGATTGAAATTGAATTATATATCATAGTAATAATTCCCAATAGAAAAGAACTCAACAGTTCAATATAAGGGTAAATTATGACGTTTCTCCTCCCCAAATTTACTCATTTTCACACATCAATAATTAGGTTATGGGAATATTTTGCTAGCCAAATTGGATTTCTTCGGGGGAATATGTAGTTCAAGAACTAATGTATAATGCTTAAGCATTCGTTTGATGTGCCTTTTCAAAGGACATTCTTGTAATTTTCTTCTCTTTTCATTCAAATTTCCATTTAAAAAAAAAATCAAATGTGAAAAGGGAAAATGGCAAGAATGTCTTGTCATAAGGCTAACAAAGGTCGTCATATATTAGTTCTTTAACTATATATTTCACCTGAAAAAATATGGAGCAAAGTGCTCCGATGATTTTAATTAGTCAATCACGAAAATGCTTTTAAATTACTTTCCAAAGATAGTGTGCTAGAAGGAATAAATTTGACAAATAGAGTCAAGTGACAAGAAAAGGGATTAAGTGGGAGGTCTTACCATAATCCTAGGGATGTTCGGTGAGATTAAGAAGAGGGTTATAAATATTAATATAAACCACTCTTGACCGAGGCAACCTGTGGGTGAGTGAATAGCACTAATGCAATAATACCAAAGAATAGCACAACAAATGAACATTGATACTTCAAGATGCATATACGTTGTTGACTTCAAAAAAGGTTGGCTTTCAGATAATTTAGCATCATTGTTCTTCTTATGCACAAGACCATTGTGCTCTACCTTTCCAAGAAAGGGAACAAAAGTGTAGCTAGATAGTTCTATGTATAGAGAACTTAAAGGAATTTTTATCACGTTTCTTTCGTGATTTTCTTCTAGTGATTGGTAATTGACAAACCTTTTTATCTTGGCATATAAACCAAAAAAACATCATGACACATCTAACATTGTCATTATACTAAAAGTACTCATTAGCAGACAACATTAGCTACTCTGTGAAATAAACTTCAGCAGATCAAAAACCCATGACAAGATAATGGGTTTGTCATTACTGTCAAATTCTGCAAATTATGTTTTATATTTGGTGGTCCATTGCAGGACCATCCTCATCTTCCATTCCTGTCAATTTAATGGAAGATTTTGTAGTTAGTTTATTAAACATATTGCTAAGAAAGAATAATGGTGCTAAAGAGAACATCATAACAATAAAAAAAGAGACCTGAGATGATTTGTTTAAGCTTCTTCTCTTTTCCAGCTACTTCAACTTCAGAATCTTCATCTGGTTATGTTGTTTCATACATATATAGTGCTAGTTTCTATCTTTGGTTTATAAATTAATCATTTATAATTAAGTGCCAAAATATTTTTATGTAATAGCATAAGGTATTATTTGAAAGATTTTTTTTTTACCGATGAAGGATAGACGTTTCCTGGCACTCGTTTTTGTAGCAAAGGGGTCAACATCAGCATCATCAGTCAGTAGAATAGCAACGGCTGAAGGGGTTGCACTTTGTTTTTCTCTATACTTGTTAAGCCATAAAATTGTGTATTGGGTTACGCTGTTCACTTGATACACTTTCATAGTCTTTTTGAGCCTGATAATATATTTTTTATCCTTTAGAGCTTCATTTCTTCAATAGATGGTTTGTTTCGCTGCATAGACAAGATTGAATTAATGATACAGAATTGCAAATATGTATATTAGTGACCACTTTTGTTATTCACTCACTGCATTGTTCATTTCCATCGCCATGACTTCATTCATGTTCATAATTTTGATCGCTTCCTCACCAATTGTTGTTGCTTCAAGAGAGCCCGTGTCATCAAAGATATTGACTATAACCATTTCCCTGTATATATTTTGTATATGCAGTTTTAGTTAAGATAAAATCTTTAATAGAAAACTAAAATTATAATGATGATCCATTTAGAATAGATGTGAATATGCAAAATGTAAACTCACCTAGCTATTGTAGTTGATGTTTCATGACATCTTCGACAATCTATAGACCAGTTGCATTCAGTAGCATATGATGCATTGCATCTACCACAAGCGATATGAAAAAAGCATTGGCTAGAATTGCTCACTTTTATTTTTATTTTCAGCATAAGTTTATCCCCTGCATACGAAAAGTATTTTTTTTAATCTAGAGTTTACTTGCAATTAGAAATTTCAAACATTTTGTAATGTGGTAAATACAAATATAAATTTTCCTTTTGGTTAATGCTCAGTGACTAATCATATGCATCAAAAGCAGAAAAAATTACTAAAATGAAGCATGCATTACATTAGCTGCTCTTGCAGCATCAGATATTGTGCTAAATTTTGCTATAGTTAGAATGGAAGATTATTGAGCTTTAATCATAGCATCCAAACACAACAACGCTTCTTTAATATCCTTTTTATTGGTTATTCGCCTAAATTTTAAAAAATAATAAAGATGTGACAAGATAGTAAATAATATGCATTTCTAGGTTGAAGAAATGAATATTTTGTTATTGAGCTTGAAGTGGATTTACTTGACCATTTCTGGAGCTTTTGTGCCTCCAGAATTTGGGGGTCAATGATTATTGAAGTCCAAGTTGTTGTCCCAAGAGATACTCCTATATAATATAAATTAATAAAATTTTCTTCATGCATTGAGAAATTTGGAAAAATACATTTGAAAAATTAAATAATTTTAAAGAGATATGAATAAATATACCATAATGGTGTGATACAATCAACCTTGTTGCCGATATAATAAGCATTGAATATGTCGTCGCCATGAGACGTTGTCCTTTCGATAAAGTAAGATTTCCACAAAGTGAGTATCATTGGTTTGTTTTTATGCAGCAGTTAAAATATATTAATATGAAAGTTAAAATGACTTGGTAATGAAAAATAATGCAATTAAATAATAAAGTCAGTTGTTGACTCACTCATCATTGATCGATCCAAATTCATGTAAGTAAGCTTGAGATGCACCTTCCATAGTACGTGGCTGATATTTCTTAACGACAATTGCGATGATATCTATCAGTTTAGGAAGACAACAACATTAAATGATGTTGAAAAAAAAGTATCTATATTTCATTGTTTGCTAATTTGTTAATCGTATCGACAATTCTCTTATCATCAGATGGCTACAGTGATTCGAATTGCTGAAACTTTGGGGCTACCATTGATCGAGGAAAAACATCTTCTAGAACTTTAGTGACAATAGTCCGTTGAGTAAAAGTCCATGTAAATTTGTTCCCTAAAGAGTCAAAGTTTGGATTTGGAAAGCAGATTTTGGCATTTGAAACTATGTACGTATCAAATGGCTGTAGAGTCTTCTCAAACTGTTTTATCTCAGATCCAAATATAGCACCAATGATTCTTGTACCCGGCAATGCATGTTGTTTAATGCTTTTTAAATCTATGTCAAATATGTTAACTTAAAAAATATTAGATGTTTCTTGTGGTAGGAGAAAAAATGATATAACTTTTTCATATACAATCATAGCTCACTTATTCCCAAACATTGGAATGAAGAAACTGTTTGATGATAGACTTTACAGAAATAAAATTATAGGAAGAAAACAAGCACCAATTAATATTAAAGTCTTTGCATACAACCCACCTTCCCATCAATCATAGAGAGCCTTTGAAACTTTGTAGGGCTGCACTTTGATTCTTCGGATGGCCTTTTGATTTCTACAAGAATCTTAACACTCCAACTTGGTGTATCTGGTGTCACGTCATTTATATAAACAAGATGTCGTGACATCTTAGCTCAACTGTGAACCTGAAAGTATTTGGAAACATTTTCTGTTATGACACATTTTCAATTAGAAAAGAAGATTATAAATAAGATGTTAAAGTGCAAACCAATCTATTTTTTGGAAAAATTATAACTACATATTCATTGTTTTTAATCATAATTTTGTGGCAATTAAAAACACACAATCAAGATAATATTCAAACCTCTATCTATCATTTTATATATTTCTTCATAAACAATATTTTTGGTGTATTGTTTATAGTTGTCATCATCAAATGATGGTTCGATCAATACTTTGATTGCTGCAGCCTTTTTTGTGTGAGAAAGACCAACATAAATTTGCTCGTATGAGAAAACAAGTTTTAGCAAATATATGTCCACAAAATCTAAAGTTTATCCTTATGCTTTGTTAATGGTCATAGCAAAACAAGGCCAAATAGAAAATTGAAATCTATGGAAAGATATTGGGCACTTCTCTTTATCAGTACATTCTAAAGGAATTCGTGGAATAAAAATAATCTTTCCTTTATGATCACCTGTTGCTATTTCTGTTTGTATAAAATTGTTGCTTAGTTTTTGACAAATTAATCGTGTACCATTACAAAGCCTTTTAATTGGATTTAGATTTCTTAGTAACATAATTGGACAATTTTCCTTCAAAATTAGCTCGTGTGGTGGAAGGCTACTGGAATTAACAGAAGCAAAGAATTCTTCATACTATCCTTGAACTTGCGGATTTTTTGCCTTATTAAAGCTTGTGTATAGTCTAGCTACACCTGGCAATTTATTAATCAGTATATTGGTTATTTCAATCATTGAATCATTTTTTGGTGTTAGAATTGCTCTATTTATTAAGTCGTATGCCTTATACAAAAATAAATCTATGGATGGAAAGACATAATTAATTAAAGCTAACAAAGATTGATTTCGATCAATGAATGACAAAAAAATACTATCTAGAATAATAATATTATCTTCCAAAACGTATAGTTCTTTTCCATCTCCTATTCTCAACAAAAAAACTGTATAAGAGGGGTCTTCTTTAGCGCAAATATACTCTTCTAAATTTATTTTTTTAATGTAGGGCCAAAGTTTTGAAGTAACAAAGCTTGCATTTATCATTTGTGCTCTTGTTCCAGAGGGAACAATAGGCAATGTCTGCCTAAAGTCACCGCAAAAAATGACTATTTTTTCTCCGAACAATTAATTTTGCTTATCAGTGATATCTCTTAACAATCTTTCAAATGCTTTTATGATTTTACAATTAACCATAGATGCTTCATCCTAAATAATTAATTTAGCAATTAATATCATTTTTGGCAAATTAGATTGTTTACTTATTTTGGCTTCATTTTTTTCTTCAGGATCTATTGGTAATTAAATTTTAAATGAGCTGTGCGATCGCTTGGCAAGAGAGATACAGCTACACCAGATGATACAACAACCAAAGCTATGTCACCTTTTGATCTCATATAAGCTAGCAAGGCTCTATACAAAAATGTTTTGCCTGTTCCACCAGGACCATCAACAAAATAAATACCTGGTGTACTGTGGTTTATTTTATGTAGAATGTCTTCAAATGCAATTCTTTGTTTTTCATTCAATTTTTTGATATTAAGCAAATCTTCGAAAGGGACTTGTATGTTTTTTTCATAAGCTAGTTCCCTGGTAAACTTCTCTTCCTCGGTTAAGTGCTGAAAATGAGGTGCTAGACCAAATTCATGAACGAATCTGTCCATATATATTAAATAATCATCTATACTTTGAAGTGCTTTTCGTTGAATCTCAACCTCAGAATTTATGGAGTTGTGGGAAAAATTATCTAATAAAACATAAAAAAATTTGTGGAAAAGCTACTTTGGATCTGGAGGTGAGTTATGAATTAGTATAATGGCAAAAAGCTTTCTAAGGGTAGACGGCATTTGAAACTTTGATACTTTTTCAAGACATTGTTTAACATACACATCGGATTGCAAGAGCCCTCTATGTAATGCAGAATCCCTAAATGTTGTAAAAATATTGTTGCCTATACATAATAATTGGTCGTACGACATGGGTGCTCTGATATTGGATAAAAGAATCTTCAAAAAATATCGCTTACCCTCAGATGGATCAACAACAACTAACCTTCTCAAAAACATGGGTGCTCTTTAAATTCGTCCAACTTTGCCCTAAAAACGTGAGCAACCAAGTCAGGCCTATCTTGAGTTGCCTCAGTAACTAACAAATGGTCCTTAATCTCTTTCCAATTAGGGTTGCACGTCATGATGACAAACAAATCAGGATTTCTGTAATGCTGCACCAAAGACATTGCATTCACATATCTTTTCATCATATCTCTTAGCCCGTCAATAAAATATGAAGGAAGCACAATTCAACGACCAATTTGGCTAGAATCAGTTAGCCCATCTACTCCTAAAGAATCAACAATTCCCAGTAAACTCTCTAACCTAGCATCAATTTGCTGTTGTTCAAGCCTAAAATAGTCTAATCGCTGAGTCTCAATCTTGATGTAAGAATCGATGCGATACTGCTGGCCCAACCTTCCAGAATGAATGATATAACTTTCGTCTCCTGCTCAAATCTGACATCTATATGATATATACTCATGACACGCAATGTTCTTTCTCTTTTTTTGACTCTAAACATAAACTGCAATTTAATAATTTATTTAGAATTAATAAGAAATACATAAATTTATAACAATCATTTTTATTAATAAATTAATATTCTATTAAAAAATTGAGAAGATTGTATATTTATTTTTTATGCTTTGTACATAAAATACCTTCGTTTTCCACATGGATAAGATCAGATGCAGATTGTCCTATAGTAGGGGCCACAATGTTTTGACCAATACAATGCCTTCCCCCTTTCCTATTTTGTATGTTTCTTTCAATACTAGCATGCCATCCGGGTTCTTCATAAGGAAAGAGCAAGGGATACTGCAAAGGATCATAACGGCCAAAATAGCATAATATAGGATAAGACTGATAATCTGAGCTATATACTTTAATATCTCAATTCATGTCCTCAAGATCATCAGTGGTCTCATCCCATATACTAGCAATCTGTTCTTCAGTTGGCATGTTATGGGTCTTTTGATTCAGGGCAGGATTCATTCGTAAAATGATAGCACAATTTTGCAAATTGTCCCAAGTACGCAATTAAAAATTCAAAAGTATGGATTGTTCGCCAAAGCTTGAACAAGCAAATTGATAATATTAGGCTGAAGATCATACTTTTTCCATGCATCAGAGCTAATTTCAACAGATGTATCTTTGAAAAATAGTTGCAAATGCCTTGGTAGCTCTAGCAAAGAATTAAATGCTTCCAATCTATGTGAGACTTGACCATTGACTTTTAAAGTGTATATCCCGCTATTGTTCCAACAAAATTGAGAATCTATTTTCATGCCTATCGATGTCAATGCGAAGTTATTATTTTATACGTTCTAACTCTTTGTCAAAAATTGATTCCAGTCTTAGAAGTATCTAAAGTGAAGAGTTTCTTTAGGATTTGATTGCAAGCAATTGGTGCAAGAGAAACTTCACCATTCGAACAACAGAAAGAGGGAGGCTCACGATAGAATCGAAAGGCATGACAATAGCGGCACTCCATAGCGGCAAGGAGTTCCCATGGCCACAAGAAAATGGACGAGAGTCTAGTAAAACGGTCAGCTTGGCTATTTGTTGTAGTATGACGAGTTCGTTTTCCATTAGCTGAGCATGCATAAAAATCTATAGGAAAATAATTTGATTCGGTTAGAGGGAGAATTTTTGTAAAAGTTATGTGGTAGGAGAGAAATAGATCAGTTATTTCATAACTGGTTTTGGATTCATACCATTTTGTTAGATAGCATTAGATTCATTCGCTATTGGATGAGAATCTTCTTGGAAAATATTGTTGGATGATGACGCAGATTGAAAGACATTAAATTGCATTTGATTATTTATTTGCTCGGAATCAATAATTTCCATGCTGCGTGATTGGTTAATAGGCTGTGATTTTTTACCAGAATGTAGGAGACGCTGCCTATACTGATCGCGGTGCTTTTGAAGATATACGGCCTTTTGTTCCGCAGACATAAATGTATATGCCAACCTTGCCCTTTCGCTACGTCTTCTTCTTCTCTCATCACTTTCATCCACTGACTATAGCTTGGAAATAGCATAAAGTGTATCTTAGAAAACGCAACTTAATACTGTAAAGTGGTTAATAGACCCAAACTTCTATGGTTTGTTAAACTTGCCCTAATTTGGGAAGACAAAAACTAAGCTTTCTTGACTAATAAACTTTTCAAGCTATGCATGAGTAAGGTTATTTTGAAAAGAACTCGCTCATTTATATATGAGAAACGCATGTTAAAGTGACAACAATTAATTGCATTTGCCATAATAACATACTCCTTAGAGCATAAACTAATAAGTAGAAAAATTTGCCTATTAAATTTGAGCATAGTTATAAATCA
>JACFYI010003453.1:271287-283932 GCA_014898755.1 Handroanthus guayacan | reverse complement strand
AAGGGGGGAGAATGTAACGACCCAAAATTTTTCCTAAATATATATTTTCGAAATTCTTATTTCAAAGCATGAATCTTTTCAAAATTTCAAAACGATTTCTTCACAACTATTCAAAATCTCTCAACAAGGAAGATATATTGATTAATTACTCGAAAATTTTACTTCGATAAAACTCATTTCAAATATATTATTTCAATCCAATAAACCATTGGACCATAGCCCAAAATTTTAAGCCCAATGAGGAAATAGGCCCAACCTCTTCACCAAAATATCTAACCTATATATATATATGTATATATACAAATCTATGTGGATTTGAAGATAAATATCCTACCAACCACCATGGGCTTTGCTTCTTCATCTAGCCAACATTTAATGAAGAGTGCCTCATCTCTTGACAAGTAGCAGTATCTCAGTCGTTGAAAACTATTCTCTCCTCTATAAATAGAAATGGTTGTGGAAAATACATCACTTTGCATTTCTATCTTCTTCCACTTCTTTCACTTCTCCCACTTCTTCCACTCATAAATATCAAACCTACTTAAGATTTCAAGAAGACAAAAAGGGGAAAATTTGGAGAACAAGCATTCTCCTATTTGGTTCTTGGTAAGTATGTAATAGGAAATCATTTTTTATTTAGGGCTTTAAGAGAACTTGGTTTGACATCCATAAACTTTGATGTTATTAGGTATAAAGCTTGGAATATAGGAATCTGTGATTCTTAAATCACTAACTCTAAAGCTTAGGACAAAGGTAAGTTATGGCTTTCTCTTCTTGGCTATATTCTCGAAAATCCCTTTATTAGTTTTCATTCTTGATCTTGATTGTGATGATAGTATATATGTGATTTGTTGGCTTTATTCTATGACCATGGATTCCATTCTTTGCCTATGATCAATATGATTTTGTGACCATCATCATCTCTTGTTCAATGCCATTATGAGCTCTTGGACTTTAGGAGAGAATTTGAGATTTGTGAAAGAAGGAGATTACGATATGAAGATATGGACTTGTAATGTATTTTTTCATAAAACTTTTGTTAATCTCAAACTTGAATGTTAAAGTTCACTCTAAAGTGAAATTTCATATGAAATATGAGAATTTGTGATAAGAATCAAAGGAAAAGATGAATTTAAGGATTTACAACATGTTTTCTCCAAAAATTTAAAAATTGAATTTGAAACTTGAAAATTAAAAATCTCAATGATGAGTAGAACAAATTAAGTCTAATTTTTTAACATTTAGCCTTCTACTATCATAAGGATTTAAAAAAAAAAAATTTCGGGCAACGAGCGGTTAAGCGCCCAAGTCACTGGCCTCGGCCACTTTTTGGGCGCTCCAGAGCGCCCGAAATAGTGAACAAAAGCACTGTTTGAGCGCTTAAGCACCCAAGCGCCCATTCCAGTAGCCTTATTCACTATTTTCGGCGCTCGAGCACCAAACGTGCGCCCAAGTGCCCATCCCAGTGACCAAATTTTTTATTTTTGACATTGTCTAACTATTCCAAGTTTATATTTCACTTCTTTAAAATGTTTTAAGACTTTACAATGATCTTTTCCTAAGTCCGGGGCTCAATCCAAATATTTGTTGAATTGATTGCTATTCGAATTTGAATCCATATTGAATTGGTAGATCCCTATATGTTACTCGTCTTAAACCAATATGCATGTATAATGGGCCCGGGAAGGTTCAGGAGGGACAGCTGGGTGGTATTGGACTGCGGTGGGTCCCCTAGTAGGCCTTTCCCAATTGGATAGTTCTGAGGTAGCCTGGAGGTAGGTTGCCAAAGAAGCTAGTCCTAAGGATCGTGGTCGACCGTGCTGCGGCGACTGTTCCTTAATTATATTTGGTTCTCCTCGGATGGCCACTCGAGGAAGCTAAAATTTGGAGGGACAAGGGTTCCATATGTTATTACATATGGGTTATATGATTTGGTGTTATAAGGGTGACAGATCTACCAAAAATTCGTTTCGGCTTATATTGACTTCTTTCATGAATAAATGAACTTTGTAGCCACTTGATCATATATGGTTATTGGTTTTATAAAATCTAGTGTTTTGGATTATAGTTGGCTCTCATATATTCATGAAGTAATGATGAGTTCTTTCATTTGCCTATGAATTCCTTCAATTGGCCTATTCATTCGTTACTCCCATACTTCTCTTCTATGTCATAATCTTACTGGGTCGGTGGACTCATGATTTCATTAATTACCATGTAGGAAATTGATTTCAGGTCCAAGAATCTGGTGTTTGGAAGCTTAGCTTATGATCTAGTTTTGTTTGCTCATTTGCATATTGTAATTTGGAATGTTTTGGTGCTTGCTTTAGCTTAGCTTCATTTTGAATATGGGTATGTAATGTAAGGAATGATATGAATTGCAAGCAATGGTATATGTATTTAAGATTTTATTTGGATTTAGTTTAGTTCCCTACATGAGGGTAGCGTTCCGGACCTAGGGGTGGATGCTCTAGGATCCTGGGGCGTTACATAGTGGGTCATCGTACTACTTAATGGCGAAAGTGACCAAAAGGTCCACCAGAGTCCCGTGGACCTATATATTTTTTACAAAAAATATTAGACATATATATGTATGTGTGTGTATACCAATATATATATCTATATATTCATTTTTCAATCTAATTTAACATTTGAAAAAGAGATAAATTTTTCTATGAATGTAAAATTTTAGGTTTAAACCGTTACTTTAAAATTTTCATGGCAAAATTTCAACTTGATCCGAAAATTTTTCGTTCGTTTTTTGCTCGGGTCTTGTTCGTATAATAGAATTTGATGAATGTGCAAGAGAAAAAAACTGCAGTGGGTATATACAAAGGGAGGGACAAAATTGTTCAAGTATCCTATGTTTAGAAAAAGTTGTCCTATATTTAGTGGTTCAATTTTGGAATAATATAAGTTTAAGTTTGAGCAGCTTAATGCTATGGTTTTGAATTTTACCAAGTCAAAGGACTTGGGTTGGAATATATTTAAATTCGAATATTGGCACATATATGTTTTTTGATGTCCAATATATTGAAATAAATTGATTAAAACCACATGCTATTAGAGTAGCTTCTGTCATATAGGTCAATGCATTTTGAATTATCAAGATGGTTACGTGTATATATAATTCATACGGACATTCATCGGCCCAAAACAAAATCAATATTTCCAAATTATATGTAAACTTGTGCTAATAAATATGTGCCATCACATGTATCATTTCACAATCTTAAATTCGAATTTTGGATATTTCATGGTTTTAAAATGTCTAATATCTTGGAATAGATTTATTGAAGCAATATATTACCAAAGTAACATCTTTTCTATAAATTAATTTATTTCGAATATTGGGTGAGTGTATTTGTTCTTTATGTGAGTAGTGATCGGCCCAAAAGAAAGTTACTATTTGGCCAAAATGAGAAAGAAACCTGCGGGAGTAAATATGTGACAATTCTCAGGATTTTCATGTGAATAATAAGTCAGTCCAAAGTAAGGCATGTTATTTGACTGGATTGATTGTCAATATTTGACTATTGCATTGAGAGTACCACTTATAGTTAACATTTCTGTCCAAAGACTAAATATCAATTGTGCTAGGTATCTTGTTTTGAGATCCATCGTTATTTGAACTTATTGATTGTGTTTTGTTTTTATACTATTGTGAGCTTGATGATTGCTACTTTGTTCTCTATTAAACTAAAGTTTCTACACATACTATATCTATGAATTTTAATCCAGTCCTAGTGCAAAGTGGCACAAATTTTAAGGACAGGAAAGAGAACACTACGATTGTTCTCAGTTGCATGGATCTTGGGCTTGCGCTTTGGAAAGAACGACCTTTGCTCTTATAGAGAAAAGTTCCATTAGGGATAAAAGGGACTTACAGAAGTGAGAATATTCTAATCACATGAGTCATGATCATAAAGCGTGCAGTTCTAGAAATTTTTAAGGGCACTATTTATAATGAGGATGATGTCAAATTATTCCTTGAGGAATTAGAAAAACGTTTTGCTAAGAGCGAAAAGGCTAAAACAAGCATGCTTCTAGCTAAACTTGTTTCAATGAGGTTGAAAAAGGGAACATAAAGAAATATATCATGGAGATGTCTCATACTGTTTTCAAACTAAAGTAACTAAAGCTGAAGTTGTTTGAGGACTTGCTCGTGCATTTAGTTTTTCTCTTCTTGCATGATACAGTCAATATAGAGTGAGTTAATTATATCACTCAAAAGGATAAAGCCTCTTAATGAGCTCATTTCTCATTACGTGTAAGAAGAGAAAATGCTAAAGCAAGATCAGCCAAAAGGTTCTCACTTGGTAGCTTTCTCTAAAGTTAATAAAAGGAAAAGAAATAAGAAAGTTGTAGTAGGAACAACATAACAACAAGTACAAAAGAAGCAAGATTCAGAACCACATTGTTTCTTTTGTAAAAAGGCTGGACACAAAAGGAAAGATTGTCCCATGTATGCCACTTGACGTGTGAGAAAATGGTATATTTCTTACCTTGATTGTTTTGAAGTTAATTTGACTTTTGTACCTAAATACACTTGGTGAGTGAATTTTCGTGTTGTTACTCACATAAGTGTATTTGTGCAAGATTGTTGGAAAAGCCGAGCACCAACTGATGCTAAACGATTCATCTTTGTGGACGATGACAAATCAGTGGCAATTGTAGCCATAAAGATCTATAGGTCGTTATTGAAGTTTGGTTCTTGTTTGATTTGGATAAGACTTTTGTAGATCCATCATTTGGATGGAATTTGATTTTTGGAAAAATTTAGTTACTCTTGTCCAATTGGAAATAATAAATTTGGCATTTTTCAAAGTTTAATTCTAATTAGAACTAGTTCATTATCTATAAACAACAACATATAGTTATTAGATACAATTGCATCTCGTAATGAAATTTTGTATGTCAATTCTAATAGTAGGATACTACAACATATATTCTCAATAGAGCTCCCAGTAAAGCAATAGCTAAAATCCCTTATGAACTTTGGACAGGAAAGAAGCCTAGCATTGGGCATTTACACATTTAAAGTTGTCCAACTGCGGTCAAGCCTTATAGGCCAGCCAAAAGGAAACTAGACCCAAGAGTTGTGAGCTGCTATTTTGTTGGATACTCTGAAAGGTCTAAGGGTTACAAATTTTATGATCCCATTACTTGTTCCTTTTTTGAGACAAGAAATGCCAGATTCTTTGAGGAAGTTGAGTTTGGGAGGAAGATAAGATCAGAAACATTGCTTTTGAAGAGGAAGTTATTTCTCTTCCTACAATTGCTATTGACAATGATAAAGTACCCATTATTGTTCAAGAAGCAAATTTGAAAAATCAAGACAACGTCAATGAATTCCCTATCCAAAATTAAGAGATTGTTCCAGAAGAGCAAACTTAACAACCTCAAGAAAAAATGCCATTAAGGAGATCCACTAAAGAAAGAAGAAGTGCAATTCCAGATGAATATATTGTTGTTCTCCAAGAACATTAGATAGATATAAGAGTAATGGAGAATGATCCAATCAATTTCCATCAAGCCATACAAAGTTCTAATTCTCAAAGGTGGATTGATGCCATGAACGATGAGATAAAGTCCATGAAAGACAATGATGTTTTGGATCTCATCGAATCGCCTGAAGGTGTGAAATCTATTGGTTGCAAATGTATATTTAAGATTAAAAGGGATTCAAAATGGCAGTGTCAATAGATAAAAAGGTCGTCTTATTGCGAAGGGCTTTACTCAAAAGGAATGCATTGATTATAAAAAGAGACTTTCTCTTCGGTTTCTTCGAAAAACTCTTTTAGGATTATAATGACGCTTGTGGCTCTTTTTAACCTTGAGCTACATCGATGGATGTAAAGACTACATTTCTCAATGATAATATTGATGAGAAGATATACATGATGCAGCAAAAAAAACTTTGTGTTAAGCAACCCAAAGAAAATGGTTTGCAAATTTAAAAAAAAAAAAAATCATCTATGGGCTCAAGTAAGCTTCTCGTCAATGGTATCACAAGCATGGATTAAAAAATCGGACCGGACAGGACCGGGCGGTCGGACTGCCGATCGCCCACTGTGCCGGTTCGGTTTCTTGTGAAAACTGAAAAAATAAAAAAAATGCTCAAAATAGCGAAAATCGTTCGAGCAGGCGGTTCAACCGCTCGGCCCGTTGAACCAGTGACGGTTCAGTGGAACCGGAACGGTTCAGTCCGTGCCCTTTTCAGTTTTAAAAAAAAAAGAAAAAATCAAAATTAGAATTTCAGAAGAGTGCAGCTCCATTTCTCACGTCAATGCCAAGCCAAAATCCCTAAAAAACATCTCCCAAATCTCCCAAACTTCAATGACAGCCGTCGCCACCTCCGCCGCCGCCACATCCGCCGCCGCTACGCCCTGAAGTTTTCATTTGCTTGCCACTGCTGCACACCGGCCGCACAGCACCATAGATTTGTAATCGGGAGATTTGTTTTTGCATATTACACGTGATGGGCTCTGTTCTTTGCGTCGTGTTTCTCATTTCAGCTTAATCTTTTGTGTGGAAATGTTTTGTGTTTGGCTTTTCTCGTGGATTTTAGCCTCAAAAAAGGAGATAAAAGCAAAGTTTTGTGTTGAAAATTACTTGATATGTGCTTTCTGTGTTTGAAAACTGAGTTGTCTCTGCAGGCGAAGGTGACTGAATGTCAGAAAATGAAACTGGATTTTTTTATGTTGTATTATGTTAATCTTTGGAGTTTGGACAATATTTTGTAATATAATGCCACAATGGTTGAAAACTTGAAATTAGTAGTTTTGGTTCTTTATATTCTATTTTTTGATATTTTTAATTATTTATATATGATATATAAATATATATTTTATAATTATGATGTCACGGTTCAATTACGGCTCAATTAACGGTTGAACCGGTGAACCGTGAACCAGTAAGTTTTCCGGTTCAATGAACGGTCCGATTTTTCGAACCTTGATCACAAGTTTCACCAAGTTATAACCTCATTTGAATTTGAGATGAATGCAGTTGATGATTGTGTATACCATAAGTTTAGTGGGAGTAAATATTTCTTTTTGGTATTATATGTTGATGACATATTCCTTGCCAGTAGCAATATTGGCTTATGGCACAATATCAAAAGATTTTTGACAAAGAACTTCGAAATAAAAGATTTTGGTAATGCCTCTTTTGTGTTGAGTATACAAATACACCAAGATCACTCTTAAGGTATCCTTAGGTTATAAAAAAAAAGCTACATCGATAACGTTCTTAACAGGTTTGGGATGAAAGATTGTAAACTAGGAGATACCCCTGTCACTAAAGGAGACAAGTTCAGTCTCAATCCACGCCCCAAGAATGATAGTGAAATAAGGGAGATGCAAAAGATTCCATATGTTCCGTTAGTTGGACGTCTGATATATGCTCAAGTGTGCATGCGTCTGGACATAGCATACATTGTTGCGACAATAGACAGATACTTAATTAATCCTAGAATGGATTATTAGACTACATGCTCGCATATAGAAAATTGGAATCTCTGGATATCATTATGTAGTCAAATTCGTATTTTTCAAGATGCCACATTAGGTTGTATTTATTTGTTAACTGGAGGAAACATGCTTAGGAAGAGTGCCAACTAGGCATTCATAGCTTTCTCCACCATAGCACCCGAGTTTATAGCTTGCAATGAGGCATCTAATAGAATTTTACTTAATAAAAATAATTCAAAATTTTGAAAATTTAGGATTTAGACAAAATTGACTCAATTTAAGTCAACAACCGATCTCCTCTCTATATGGATAGATTAATAGATAGACATATGGTAATCAAGAAATTAATCAAACAATCAATCAAATTTTTGAAGTTATACATGATAAAAATGAATATGCGTAATTGTCATTAAATAAACACTGGTTTAAAAATATTTTTAGTAAAAATCCAAACATAAATATATATATATATATAAGAAACTCACCAAAATTACAATTGTAAAACAGTTCCTTAATCCACCAACATCAAAACTAAGAAAGTAAAATGAAAAGGAGAGACATAAGACAACCGATATGAAAAAAAAATTAATACTTTTGTATTGATATAATTTTTAAATGACAAACCAATGAAGAAATTAAACTGCTAACTAAAGGCAAGAAAATTCCAACAAAAAAAAAATCTTGTCATATATAAAATAGATATATGGATAGCTGTTGAAAATAAAAGTGATAAGAAATAGAAAGAGTGTATACTGGAATGGAGTAGTTTGGTAGTGAATGGGGATGGTTTTTTTGTCCTATCTTAGAGCCACCCACATAATGGCATTATTGAGGGGAGTGGGGAAGGAAACAAGGGAAAAAAAAAGTCAACAAACAGAATAGAAATTAAACACTTTGAACATGTATTTCATCTCTAAAAGAAATAGTGTATTTCATTTTTGATTTTTATTTATCTTTTTGTACGAAAGTTATTAATGTTGTAATCATGGGGGGATTAAACCCATGACCTCCGATTAAATAAGAATTGAATTTTACTTAATAAAAATAATTCAAAATTTTGAAAAATTAGGATTATGACGAAATTGAGTCAATTTAAATCAACAACCGATCTCCTATATATATAGATAGATAAATAGATGATATTCAAGAAATTAATCAAACAATTAATCAAATCTTTGAAGTTATACATGATGAAAATGAATATGCATAATTGTCATAAAGTAAGCACTCACTACGAGAAAATTTCAGTTCAGCTATGGAATGTAGCGACGAAAATATTTCATCGTGACTTCGTTGCTAATCAGCGAGCACATAGCGAGGAACTGGGTTTTCGTTGCTACCAGGGTACAAAAAGAGACGTTTCAATTTTTAAAAAATGTAGGATGTAGTAGAGACAGATCAACGACCAGATGAGCTATCACTGAAATATTTGTCGCTGATGTTTCGCTGTTGCATCGCTGAGTGTGGAGAGGGTATCAGCGAGGTACAAAGTTGGTCACTATGTCATCACCGATTGGGGTAATTATGTAAGCAAGGCATGTATTAGTCGCTGAACTCTCGCTGTGTGTGAAAATAGCAGCAGCGATGGACATTTTGGTTGCTGAAGCCTCGCTCATGTTGTAAAAGAATTAGCGAAGGATGTTTTTGTCGCTGAGCCATCAGTGATATTTTAAATATTTTTTTTAGCTCCCTTTTCGTACTTTGACACATTCCCTCAAAGTTTGAAACACTTTTTCTGCCCTAAAACGAAAACAAAAATGATTCTTGCCTGACACCAAAAACGTAAAACTTGTCTGGAAAATTGGGTTAAAAAAACAAAACAAAAAAAGGAAAAAGATTGAAATTCTGGCACCTGGTCACATTCTCCATTGAGGAAGAGGCGAGCACCCCCTGTTATTGGTTCATCAAAATAAGAATAAATCAAAAAAAAAAAAAGAACACCCCCGGTAGCTTTTTGCGTTATTATGTTGGAGAAGACAACAGTACTTGTGTTTTTTCGTTTCTTCGTTTGAGAAGAAAACTTGCTTTTATTTTGACTGTGAAACCAACCCAAAGGGCATTCATTCGATTTGTAGTAAAACTTGAAATTTTTAGGTAATTTTTTCTCGATTTTTCCATCATTTGAGCTTATATTTGCAATGTAGTGAGATTTTCCGAGCAAGCTGTAATTTTGAACTTGAACTGTTAGGCATGAGAAACTTGAAATGTTATGCATTTGGTTAATTTGACTCGGTTTATGCTTCAAAGTATTTTTAGGTGAGAAAAAATTGTAGTTTATACGTAAGGTACGTAATATTAGGTATTTGAAAGTCTATTTTGCATTTACATATATGTGCACTGCAGTGAGATTTTGGACGTTACCCCATTTTAGTACTTGCAATGTCTGAATTTTCTGCCTAAGTCGTTTTGGATATATACTTAAGTGAAGTACAGAAGATTATTACGTCACGTTAGGCATTTGAAACTCGATTTCGCACTTCTATTTGCATTGTAGTATATATTAAGTTTTTCTACATTTGAAGGCAGGAATGGCAGAAATGTCATCGCGTTACTCCCCAATGTTCTTGCACAGCACAATGAAGAATCTGAAATCTAAAATGGGTGCACAAAATTGAGAGGCATTGGAGAAAATTTCATTCTCAATTTATAAAGAAATACCCTCTTTACCCATGAGCTTATCTCGCCTTCCAGCTATCATCAGAATGTTCCAAGAGAAAAACATCTCATTTGTTTTTGCGAGAGGTGTGGAAGTTCCTTTTAATCCTTTCGAGTTCTCGATTGTTTTGGGGTTGCCAACTAAGGGGCAACCTGTTGATGTTAATTTGAAAATTAAGTCCAGAACAATGAAGAGACTCTTTTTGAGAAAATTTCAAATTTTGAATTGAAAAAATATAGCTAACAAATTAAATGAGCTTGCAAATAAAGACAGTGTAAAGGATATAGATGGCTTTTGTAGGTTCTATATATTGTTAGTTTTTAATTATTTTTTATTTCCTACTTCAAATTATTGGACCCCTAGATTCCTCCTGCCCTACTTGGATGATTTATCAAATGTGGGGGAGTTTGTATGGGACATTGCTGCATACTCATTCCTCGTTCAAGAGATAAGAAAGTGTGTCGAGACAGGAGAAAATCGAAAGAAATACCTCGACGGTTGCGCTGTTGGGTTGATGGTAAGTGAATTTGATTTGAATGATTATATTACTTATATTTGTATTTGGCTACGCATAACAATTTATTTATGAATGACATGCATGGCTTTATGAACGCGTCCCATCATTGGGAACAACCCAAAAGTTGATTGAATTTTTTCGATTATACCGGTGGGGAGAATGTAAGTTGCCCAACAAAGAACACGATGCCAAGGATCGTTTGAAAAGTATAACGGCTGAAATGGTAATGATTTACAAATTAGGTTATTGTTATAATTTGGTATTGTAATTCCACAATAATATTTATATTTGTTATTGTAACATGTATTTGAGTTCAACCCCATAAGTCAAGAGTTATGTTTGTTAAATCTGAACAGTACAGTTGCTGCTATAGTTAGGGCAAAACACTAGGAGATAAAGGAATTGAAGAAAAGAGTAGTTGAACTAGAGGCGGCAGCAAATACGAATTTATGTGTGCCAGTTCTAGTAAAAGCAGATGCTGCTGCAATTAAGGAGCAACGTGATCGTGGAGTAGCATGTGAGGAGCAGGGCGATAATAATGGGAAGGAGAAGAAAAGAAAAGATGAAGAGGAAGAGGAGGATGAGGAAGATGAGGAGATGAATGAAGAAAGGAAAGATGAGGAAGAGGAAGAGAAAGTTGTGAAGGATGAGCAAAAGAAAGAAAAAATCGAGGTAGAGCAGGACGATAAGAAAGGTGAAAAGGAAGATAGTGAGAATGAGGAGGGAAATGAGAAGAAATGTGAGAAAGATGAGGAAAGAAAAGATAGTAACGATGATGAGGAGCGTGATCATGATGCTGATAATGAATATAATGATATGAACGAAGAAAATTAGACAAAACACCGTGCAAGCAAGTATCATGCCACTATGAGATTGAGATGAATAAAAAAACTTGAGGCGATATCTCGAAAGTTGAATTTTGGGTAAGACGTGGATTTCAATGAACAGGATTACGAAGCGGTACGCACCTTGTCATCCATCATTGATGGTGTGCAGAATCGAGATAAGTTGATCAAAAAATAAAAATCGAAAGACTTTGATAGCCCTCTGAGTACCACGCCCACCAAGCGTGCCAAACAAAGGAAAGAAGAAAGCGATCATGCTGAAGAGAAAAAGACTATACCTGAGCAAGAAAAAGCCGGACCTAAAAAAAATGGTCAGACCTGAAGTTGAATGTGAAGGCATTTGAAAAGTATAATTCACTTGTTGCATCCTATATAATTATCTTGGTGAATGTTTAAACTGTTGATATTAAGTCTATTTAACTTTGTTGCTCTTTGTACGCATGTTTAAACTGGTGGTATGTAACTTATATGGTTGATATTATGTGTAGTTAGATTTGTCACACTTTGCGTACTGATTTTATTGATGTTTAATATATGTTTAAGTACTGGTAAAGTGTACTGAAGAGTGTACTTAGCAGATGGAAGAAGTCCCCTTTAGTGAAGTAGGGGAGGAATCAGATGTGAACGAGTAGGCTGAATCCATTTGGAGGGAGGAAAGACTATAGAGGTCACGACCTGATTACAGATGAAGAGCGAGGGGTCATCGATAGATTTGTTGAAAGAGATAATGTGAAGTAATGAAATTTTCTTACAATTTGCTGTTATTTATTTGAATAAATGATCCTTTACTTACAATCTTACTACCTGTACTTGCAGAGGGACCATTTGGGCGAATGAAAAATACATTGTAGATGGGCAGGACATACTTGAATTGCTATTCAGAAAGGATCTTTCTGGATTCACAGTGGATTGCTACATCTTTATATTATGTAGCCACCACGACATATCATTTATCTCCACGGCAGTACAGGTACATGGTGATTTGATAATTTTTCGTGCAAGCTATTCTATAGACTAACCATCTTTTTGTTCATAGCAAGAAATAATCATGAAGATTGGGGAACGCAATGTGGCAAATATAAAAGATTTTAATAGCATATTAAGTTCGTACACAATCGAACGGTTAAAGGAGATAACAATTGATGTTCTGAA
>JACFYI010003453.1:258081-271187 GCA_014898755.1 Handroanthus guayacan | reverse complement strand
AAGACCCTAGAAGTTAAAGCCGTAGTCATTAATGTCAACTCCCATTTCAACTGCTCTGAGCCCTATAATTAATGATTTACTCTAGTTACATCTGCTCAGAGGCTACAAAGTTGAGTTATCATCATCATTTTCTCCAACTCAATCCGAGCTATCTGCTTAATGATGTTTTTCGATTTGCGTGCTATTTTCCTCGCTTCATGCAAAACGTCAATTTGCATCATTGGATAGCCTTTCTGGCCATTTGATCGCGGAGGCGAAAATAGCGTCAAAAGAATATTCTAT
This sequence comes from Handroanthus guayacan, assembly GCA_014898755.1. Taxonomy (NCBI): domain Eukaryota; kingdom Viridiplantae; phylum Streptophyta; class Magnoliopsida; order Lamiales; family Bignoniaceae; genus Handroanthus; species Handroanthus guayacan. The sequence continues at coordinate 270,905 of JACFYI010003453.1, read as the reverse complement.
GTCTTTGTTCATAACTAGTGCCATTTATGTTACAAAAAGTGCTACATACGTTTAAGTATTAACTCCACCTATTTTGCAAACAACCCATACTAAAAAAAAAGGCGTCGCGTCTATTGATTTGCTTCACAAACGATTGTGGATATCTTCTTATTAATCTCAAACGTCTTTTCACCACAAACTGCTGCATCAATTCCTAGTTAAAGACGATTGTTGACTTAATTTAATGCCATTTTTTTATGCATATAAGATTGGCTGTTTGGTGCAAACGTTTGCTTCACTTATCTGCTCTATGAACGACCAACAATATTGAAAAAACAAAAAATTAGAGGCAAACACAAATTTGATGGAGCACGTTTGTTGGACTGATGATGATGAGATTAGGTACTTTAATGTTCTTAAACGCCATTCTAGATGCATCTTGCGTTCTATGCTACCCTATACTGACCCTTGGGATACTACAATCTATGAAGATGATGTGCAGAAAACCTGAGCATGCGTACACTTGATGATGAACTGGGAGCCCAGACAGTTCACCTTGGAGCAGTTACTGTACAAGCTGGAGGAGTTGTGATCTCGTTACGACTTCTTCTCTGCACTATTGTCCTATCTCAACATAACCTGGGACAGGACAACAAATGCAATTGGGGCCTTCCCTTATTTCCCCTTATTTCATGCTAATGCTGCGCGGTATGTGAAACAAGGAGAGAAACACTGGGACCATCTGCGCGTCATCTTCGAAGAAGACTTGTCAAGGTCCTGCAGAAGACTCCTTCTCTGATATTATTGAGATGTTGTAGATTTTTCGTTCCTTTTTTTCTTTGTATAATAAATATTGTTCACATTAATTATATATTTTGAAAAATGGCATATCTTCTTCTCTCTTTTTTGTATGGAGATGAACTATTACTTTTGTTTCGTCCCGCACTGCAAATGCTTTTGTTCGTGAATAACGTAATGTTCAGTGACATTAGATGCCATTGGCAATTAACCTTTCAGAGAAAATAGTAAACAAGAAAGTATGAAGGAATGAAGAGCGAAGAGAAGAGAGAAGAAGGAGACGCTGGAGACGAAGAGTTAAGAAGAAGGAATAAGAAAGGTTTGCTTTGCTAAAATCGAGGAGAAGAGAGGGAAAATATTACACTTGAGGGTATTTTGGACAATCCAACTCATGAAGTGAACATAAGCTAGTTACACTTAATTAATTTGACCGTCCTCTCTAAAATTTCCTACTTTTGGGCAAAAAATATTGCTTTTCCTCCCTTCCTGCTTTCGCTCAAACTAAAGCTTTCAATTGCTATAGCTGAAACTGAAGCTTTCATCCAAATTAAAATTAAACTTTCAAATTCATCATCATAAGCGTCACTCTCAGTTACGCAGCGGACTTTCCTTTTTCCATTCATGAAAATCACTTAAATCTCCAGAGGGGCGAACGCCAGTTCATCAGGTCTGTAAGTGGAGTGTTAACCCACATATTTACTCAGGTTTTCAATATTTTGACCCAACAATAGTAATTCATGACAGTTTTCTGCAAATTACATTGAACTTTAAGGACCACTCCTCTCTATTTTTTGTTAGAATTAGGTTAATGACTATTGTTGAAGTGTCAGACATTTAAACTTTAATTGATTCGTACAAGGTGTGGATGAACTGTTGTGATGGTGAACTGATTTAATTGATTGTTGTGTTGGTTTAAATCTTTTAAACATAATGTGATGAACTGTTATTTACCCTAACTGCAGTCAAGGCAAAAGTTATCTTTATCAGTAATCTTGTAGTGAAACCTACTTTTCAGTTGGCATTTAGGAAATACCCAATAGAATACGGTAAATCCAAACAAAATTTGTCTTTTCTCAATAGTTTCTTAGTTTCTAATCAACTAATTTTTGCATCTGCTTTGGGCATTGAAAACAGAGTAATTAGGATTTATATCTGTTGCAGTTCTTTTCATTAAATGGGCTAAAATATTAGACGTAACGATAGTTAAGTAACTCTACGTAGATGTGGAGGATTGTGTTAGCCGATCGTATTCAGCTTCACTTGCTAAATTCGGACACAACTTGTCAATAAGGATTAGTGCAACAAAATGACCATTTATCTCACTTACGCACCCAAATGTTTATGTTCAATTTATTTTGCTCAAGTTGAAAAATTGTAGTACTCATGCGGCCTGATAGAAGTTGGATAAGTCGTAGGAAAGATTCAAGTGATCGGGTTAGTAATGAATTCCAAGGTAGAGTCGATCTTTTCATCCAATTCCTTAAAAAATATCCAACAGCATTCGATTCTGCACATCGTATTCTATGTCCATGTGCGAAGTGTAAAAATGGCTCAAGGATGGAAACTTTTTGGGTAATTCAGTATTTGTACAGCAATGATTTTATGGCCAATTATGAAAATTGGACAACCCATGGAGAGGAACTTTGGGGCAGTAACAAAGGTGGAGATGTGGTACCCAACGAAAGTAGTGAAGAGAGAAATTCGTATGTGAATATGGTTATGAATACTGTGAAAAATGGTGTTGATACAGAAGACAATAATATGGAAGATGAGCCTACTCCTTCAGCTAAGAAGTTCTATGACTTGGTTAAATATGCAGACGATCCCTTATGGGATGGATGCACGAAACATACGATCTTATCGGCCGTGACTCAATTATTGAATCTGAAATCAGAATTTAATATGAGTGAGAATTATTACGACCGAATAATCCTCATAATAAAGACTATGCTTCCTGAGTCAGAAAGGTTATCGGATAAGTTTTACAAGATAAGAAGAATGGTACATAAACTCAAACTGAGATACGAGAAGATTGATACTTATCGAAATCATTGTATGTTATATTACAAGGAGTTCAACAATGAGTTAATTTGTCATGTTTGTGGAGAACCACGATACAAGCCAAAGAATGAAAGTTGCAAAGGGATACAGAAGGATGTACCATTTAAGAGCCTTTGATATTTTTTCATTGTCCCTAGGCTCAAGCGTATATACATGTCACAACACACTGCAGGAAACATGGGCTAGTATGCTTCTGAACTCCATTAAGATGAGTCCCTTATCACGTATCCAGCCGATGCCGAGGTATGGAAAACATTTAACACTTCCTACCCTGTATTTGCTAATGAAATCAAAAATGTAAGGCTTAGACTTTGTACTGATGGGTTTAATCTGTTCTCTAATTCAACTTACTCTTGTTGGTCTGTGTTTATCACTCCGTACAATCTTCCACCAAATATGTGTATGAGAAGGGAGTACATATTCTTTACTATAATCATTCCCGGACTAAAATTATCTGGCAAGAGTCTGAACGTGTATCTTAGACCTCTAATCAATGAGTTAAAGCTCTTATAGGACGAAGGTGTGAATACATTCGATAAAAGGACTTTCCTACTTTGGACAATAAGTGACTTTCCTGCTTAGGGGATGTTAAGTGAATGGAGCACTCATGAAAAATTGACTTGTCCCTATTGTATAAAAGAAACTTGTTCAATTGTCTTAAAGTATGGTAGGAAGTGTAGTTGGTTCGATTGTCTCGACAATTTCTGTCACTACACTATCCCTTTTGTCATGATTGAAATTCTTTTACGAGATCAAGGAAGGTAAATTCGATGTCTCATGTACGTTTCAGTAGTGAAGTTATTTTCGAACAAGTCAATCGGATTAAGGACATCACATTTGGGCTGTTAGCAGGGCGACAAAAATAATCGAAATTTGGTAACAACCATAACTGGATGAAAAAGAGCATCTTGTGGGAGTTGCCTTACTGGTCAACCAATGTGCTAAGACATAATTTAGACGTCATGCATTTTGAGAAAAACATATTTGACAATCTCTTCCATACTATTCTTAATGTGAAGGGTAAGACCAAGGACACTGCAAGTATTAGAAAAGATTTGAAGTTAATATGCAAATCTCCAAATTTGAAGTTGGTATATGATGGTAATAAGGTAAGAAAATCAAAGGTAACATACGTATTGGATGATGATGACAGGAAATACGTTTGTGAGTGGATAAAACAACTCAAGTTTCCTGACGGGTACGCTTCTAATATAGGTCGTTGCATCAATGGAGATGGAAAAATTTTTTAGATGAAAAGTTATGATTGCCACATATTTATGCAGCAACTAGTGCCTTTAGCATTTCAAGATATTTTACCGGCGTTAATATGGGGACCAATAACCGAGCTTAGTTTATTTTTTCGAGAACTATATGCATCTAATATACGAGCATCGGCCATGAAGAATATAGAGTTGTTAATTCCAGAAACTATTTGCAAGTTGAAAAAAAAATTTCCTTCGATATTTTTCGATATTATGGAACATCTTCTCGTGCATTTACCATATGAAACTACAGTTGGGGGTCCTGTTCAATATAGGTGAATGTATCCTTTTAAAAAGTGTATGTTTTTTCAAAAAGAAAAGTAAAGAATAAGGCAAGGGTTAAGGGATCTATATGCGAAGCATACATAGTGGAGGAAATTTTAAATTTTGTCTCTCTTTATTTCAATGATCACCTTCAAATGAGGCATATTCAAGTACCCAGGAATGACGATGGTAGGGAAGTTTCACATTACAATTGCTTATCCATTTTTTGACATTCATGTCGCCCATTTGGAAGATGGCGTAAATATTGTTTGATAGACAATGATCTTCACATTATTCATACATATGTTCTTGTTAACTGCATTGAATTTGAGCCATATATTGAGTACGTTGAGCCACTTTCCACTTTCCAACTTCCTGGCAAGTCTAACATTTTATACCATGTATAACATCAAAATTCATCGTCTTCTAATCTCAATTCTTCTAATTTTTAGACGATTCGAAGATTCTATAAGGAGCAGCGAACCCAATATCACAAATGATGAGATCCTCAGACGTAGAGATAGAGACTTCTGTCAGTAGCTAAAAAACCAAATGGAGGAAGGTGCGGTTGATGATATCAAGATTACATATTTGAGTTATGGTCCTTTAAAATTCGTAAAATCGTATAGTAGCATTATGGTCAATAGTTACAGATTTTACACCAGAGATTATGGACAGCATAAAGTTACAATGAACAGCGGAGTTTGTTGCCGGGGCAACCTATACGGTGATAATGAAATGGATGATTATGGGGTCATAGAAGAGATTTTGGAGTTAATTTATGTTAGACAAGAGAACAATGTCTTCATTCTTCGTTGCTGCTGGTTTGATCCCGTAGTAGGATTAGATATGATAACCAATACAAGCTAATAGATGTCAAGCATAGGTCGAGACTACAAACTTATGAACCATTCATATTGGCTGAACAAGTGCAGCAGGTATATTATACAAAGTATCCGAGTAGCAGAGTGAAAGGCAGTGGTGACTTGTGGGCAGCGTGTAAGGTCAGAGCTAGATTGTTTGACGTAGAAACACTGGGGGACAAAGTTCAAAGCGACTCAAAAACTGGTGATTACTATAAAGAAGTTGAATCATCACAAATACTTAATCGTTCCATAGCTTATGATGAAGATATGCAATTACGTGATGAAAATGCTCCAATGACTGAAATTCTAATGAATGAGATATACATCCTATTAGATTTTCAATCAATCGAGCTTCTAGTTAGGAAAAGAGAGGATAGTGATGATGATAATGATAGTTTCATAGATGAGGACAACATAGATGAACTTGAATCAGATTTAGAAACTTATTAGGTTATCATATATGTCATATATATACATATTTTACTGTGTGTATGTTAATTGATAAATACTAAATGCTATGTATGAATACTACACATTAATACAAACTCGTTTTGCAGACATCGATGGTGAGGTGCAGAGGTAGGGGTGGCAAAATAATTAGCAGTCGTATACCTAGCGGCAGAGGCAGTGATAGCTATGCCTTGCAGGACTCTAGAGGTAGGTGAAACTGATTATTGCATTTGTTTCATTACAAGTTTATTTACAAATATTAAAGTTTGAATTACTTCTTCCTCATGCCAGAATCACAGCAGAAGTTTGATGTCCCTAAACATGAGACACATGACAAATAACCATCGATGTCGCAGCCGCTGGAGGATGTGCCTGGTGCCTCATTTAACTGCCCTGGTACCCCATCCATACGCCTTCATAATTTATCTTCCTAGTACGGTACTTACATACCTCATCAATTTTACTTTATTGAATTTACATGATCTTTCTATTTTTGTATTTGAATTTTACCCAAATCTCATTTGTTTTATTTTGAATTTTATGTTGTTTAACTATATATTTGAATATCCATTGAGGAAACAAACGATTGGCTTTGATTTTCTCTAAACATCTTACTTATATCGTGAAATTTGCGCATTTCACAATGTAGATTCAAATGAGTTATCGCGTGCACCGGTTGATATGAGGGTGGAGATCTGGATTGAAAGGTCAAGAATGTAAACTACTTAAACATTTCTACGATTGCACATTATTTATTATTATTATTATTCATTTTTTTCACACTTTTACCTAGTTGTCTTTATCTTATAGGAGGAGATTTAGACCGTCCACTATTACAAACAGGATCATGAAGGAAATAATTAACCGCATGCCTTCTTATGCTCTGACTTGGAAGGACTATCCTTCTGAAATGAAGAATATTTTGTATAAAGAATTCAAGGCAAGAATTTCGGTTAATGAATATTAGTATTAAAAAAAAATTTTGAAAGTTAAATTGCTATTTATAAATTTTTTTTTATAGATTAAGTACACATTCAAATACCCTGAGAAAGAGGCGCTAGGAAGAAGTATATGGGATACGACGTGTCGAGAGAGATATTCAGGTAACATGTCTAATTTATGGAAGAAAGGCCTAAGATCTAATAACACTGAAGACATTACACAAACTAAAAATAAGTCTCCTAGAGGAATTCGGGCTGATGTATGGAATCGCTTCATTGACTATTGGCTCAGCGAAAAATTCCATAAAAGGTCAATTTTAGCGAAAGAAAATTGCATCGCTCTTCCCGATGCTGCAGTGCATTCAGGAGGGTTCATCAATTTTGGGGTGACGAAGGAGAGGATGGTAAGATAATTGTGTCTTATTCAATACATTTTATAACTTGATTTAAGTCATTTTTTTATTGATAACTTTACATACAGGAGAAGAAAAAAGGGGGTCCCGTTTCAATGAGAGATTCATACGAATGTACCCATAAGAAAAAGGGTATGAGTGACTATGTTTTCCAGCATGCTCAAAAGTTTATGGTAAGTAAATAATCAATAAAATTCTATATTTTTTTCCCAAGTAAAGCTACAAATTTTTTTTTCCCGAACTAATATTGTCATTTTCTTATCAATGCAGGAAAAGCTCGATGCGGGTTTAGAACGGGTGTACGAGAATGATCCAAATGGATATCCAATGTTTGATTGTGCCATTTGAATGGAAGCAGCACGCAAAAACAATAAGGGACGGGTAGAGGATATCAGGCATAGCATACCCCTTGATGCTAACTCTGCTAATACCGTTGATGGTCTTCTACTTCACAGCCACAGCCATTGCAATAGTCACAGTATGAAGAGTTGAAGCAGTAGATGGATAAGATATCGGACCAAATGCAGCAGTCCTTATCTTTCGTAGCTCCACTTTTAGCCCGCTTCACTAGCTCTTCTACGCAGCAGAACCCTGGATAAGATGGTGGTGAGGATAGTACTGCAGGATTGGATTAGATTACATACGGTGTAGGTGACATTATATAGTTTACCAATATGTCAAGCATTTCGACGGCTGCACACTTTGCCTTAACGCACATTTAATTTGTCGACGTTCTATATGATATTAACATAAATGATGTTGGTTTTCCAACTCAATGTACTGTACATTGTGTTATTATATATACACTGTTGCAATTCGGTATATATTGTTTGTGTTCATTAGAGGTTGTTAAATTTGCTGGTGATTGGATATTTGAGCGTCGGCAGGAAAAAGAATAGGGACAGTGTGAAAGCTTATGAACACAAATTTAGCGAGAAATTTGCGACGAAATGGCGATGAATCATCAACGACGGATTGGCGATTAATCAGCAACAGACCAGAGATGCTTCAGTACTCGATTGTCGATGACACTTAGCGATAACATAGCGTCAAAATAGCCAAGACGCATGTTACTATCAGCTATAAATTCACGATGGCTCAGCGAGGGAATTCAGTGACGGAACAGAGACGGCGTGCAGATGAACGTTGATGTCGTTACGCAGCGATGATGTACTCCCCTTCCCTCCGCTTTTCGTCGTGGCGAACTTTACGAGCAATTGAATTCCGTCGCTATATTAGAGAGAGATTAACGACAAATTTTGTGTTCTCGTTATAGAGCGATCCCTACCAGGCGACGGATTCTTCCGCCGCTTGTTGGTGGCTGATCCGCCACTGATTCTGTGATTTTTTGTAGTGATTATTTCAAAAATAATTTTAGTAAAAATCTAAACATAAATGTAAAAAAAAAAAAGTATAGAAACTCACCAAAATTATGATTCTAAAAACAGTTCCTTAATCCACCAGCATCAAAACTAAGAAAGTAAAATGAAAAAGAGAGACATAAGACAACCAATATGAGAAAAAACATATTAACACATTTGTGTTGGTATAAATTATAAATGACAATCATTAATGAATATTTATTCAACCGTTTTCTCTCAAGTAGAGTCGTTTTCTCTCAAGTAGAGTCTCATTCAACCCCCAAAATAACTGTCGTCTTCTTCATTTCCCCCATCTCAATCTTTGTTTCCTATGTTCTTTTCCTTTCTTCTCTTAGTTTTACGATGAAGGAATCCGCAACAACAATTGGTCGTCGCTGTCATGGGAATTACTCGACATCATGTCCTCCGCATGTCTGTGTTCTCCCGCTACCATATTACCCATGACCCTTAAATTACCACTACCAACCTATGTAACCATACTCTGTATAAATCAATTTACCAGAATGCGCCACACTTGTTTACATAATATGAAACCAATATTATGCTGTCCACTCATCTTCTTATCTTGATCTAAGGGAAGTACTAACTTATCACCTAATTGTTTTCTGTAATTTTCAATTTCTATAATTTCTGTTCCTTTTCATTTTGATTTTCTTCACTATTCTTTGCTGTTTTTTCTGTCTTTATGTTTTGTTTTTTAGTTCCTTTTGGGGCTTTCTTTGTCTGTGTGTTTACAGCTCTATTTCAAGTGGTTGTTCTACCCCGTTACTGAGGTTGGTCCAAATGGAGAATGCTATTGACTTATTGAGCAAAAAATTGGTCTTGACTAAGATTGAAGAAGAGGAAGTTGTTATTCCGATTCATCCCATACCACAGGCATGTATACAAAACCAGAACACTCTCATTGGCAGAGTTGTTACATCAAGGACCTATTCTTTCGTAGTTATTAAGGGTCATTTGCAACAGTATTTCAGCTAGTTAAGCATATGGATATTGAGATGTTACCTAGTAACCGCTTCTTGATCACATTCCAACATCACTTGGATATGCAAAACGCTATGGAAGGCTGTCCTTGGCTGATTGATAAATACGCATTAATCCTACGGGAATTATGCAGTGGAAATGATCCAATATTTGTTAGTCTGGATGATCTTAATATTATGGTTTGTATTCGATAACTTGGCCGACCATATATGACTTCAGCGGTTGCATCACAGATCAGAAATAAACTTGGGCATTTTTTGGAGCTTTTGCCTCCTAAGGTTATTGGAAGTGAGATGGTAATGAGGATAAAAGTTCAGATTGATGTTACTAAACAAATTCTAAGATAAGTCAAAATACGAACACTGGAAAATCAGGCTGTGTTGGTGAATTTTGAATATGAATGTATCCCAATCTTCTGTTATTTGTGTGGTATTTTTGGCCATCTCGAAAAAAGATGCCTGCTTAGATATGAAAATGGTTTTCTTGACCCGGGAGAGAGATTTGAATATGGACCATGGCTTGTTGCCGATGCACACCCAATAACTGACATAAGCCAAAATACAATAAGTAAGCTGCCTTATACTCACTTCTCTACCTTTACTTATATCAATTCCCTACCTATGCATCATAAGCCTTAAGGCCTTGAAATCTTTGATTTCCTCACCATGTGTAAGGAAGCAAATTCTGCCCATCCACACCTTTCTCCTCACCAGAATAATGGCTTTATTCCACCAGCCACTTCACGCACATCCTCACATAATGGACCAGCCTCACAACCCAAACAAATTGATCCTAAGTTTACTGACTATGATCCTGACCAAAATCAGTCTATAAATCCCGCCAATTTTACCCTTAACTTAGCCAACTCAAACACCAATACTAGTCCAATCCATATAGGTACTACTGGAACTATTGATGGTAGCTCTAATGATGTTCTCAAACCAGCTCGTAAACATATTTGTATCTCAGGCTATCGTCGCAAAGCTCGGTCACGTAGTGTGCTGGAAATTAAGGATAATCGAGGTGGTCAGAGACCTATTCTTAGTGAGGTGGATACTAATATCATATCATCGGCAGAGGTTGTAGAGCAACCCCGCCAAATGCCATGATTTGCTTATTTTGGAACTGTCAAGGGCTTGGGACTCCCTCGACAGTTCATGTGCTAGGAGATATTCTCCGTATTTATCGTCCTGATATTGTGTTCCTCATTGAAACTAAATGCAAAGGTGATCGAGTTGAATTCTTGAAGAAGCGGTTTTCTCTTTTTGGCGTAAACGTGGATTATCTTGGTCACTTAAGGGGGCTGGCTTTACTTTGGAAAAAAGATTTGGATGTCACTCGGAAATCATTCTCCCACCACCATATTGATGCTGAAGTTTGAGATATGGACACTCCATTCCCATGGCGTTTCACTGGATTGTATGGTTACTCGTCAACTTCCGACATACCTCATACTTGGGAATTACTTCGATAGCTTGGCAGCACTACTACTATCCTTTAGATTATTGGTGGAGATTTTAATGCGATTCTCAGATCATCGGACAAAGTGGGTGGGCTGCCATGCCAACCAGGCAGCTTGCAGTCATTTTGAGAGGCTTTGGATGATAGTGGACTTGTAGAAATTAACTACACGGACTTCCCATATACATGGACTAATTGAAAAGTTGAACCACACACCATATAGGAACGACTTGATCGGGTTTTTAGGTCTTCAGATTGGCATACTCAGTTTCTAGATTGCATTGTGGAACATTTACCATTTCTAGGTTTGAATCATGCACCTATTTTGCTTCACTAAAAAAAAAGGAGCCTCAAGCAAGGAGTCTTGGTAGACAACCAACTTGATTTGAAGCACATTGGATTAGAACATCTTCTTGTGAGGAACGAATCAAGGAACTTTGGAATGGATCTGATGGTAACGTTTGTCACAAGTTAAAGGTATGCCTGGATGGATTAAATATGTGGTACAGGCGAGAATATGGCTCGGTTAGACAACAAATAAGAAAGCATAACAATGCAATTCATATACTTAGAGTAGGCCCACAAATAAAGAAGTCTAGAACTCACATGCAGGGTTACAAGTTGAACTTGATCAGTTGTATGTGGCTGAGGAGATCTACTGGCAGCAAAGAAGTAAGGTTCTATGGCTCAATGAAGGGGATAAGAACACTAGATTTTTTCGTAGCAAAGCTACCACAAGAAAACGCATTAACACTGTTGAGGGCTTGATAGATAGACTGGTGAATGGAGAGATAGCAAGGAAGATATATAGAGGATTGTACACTCTTACTTCTCCGACATAATCACATCTTCGCATCCTTTGAGCGACGATTTAGATAGAGTTCTTAATTCGGTTCCAACTCTTGTGACGGGGGAGATGAATGAGAAGTTTACTCAGCCGTATACAACTGACGAGGTATGTCTGGCTCTCAAACAAATGTATCCCATGAAAGCTCTGGGACCCAATGGTATGCCAGCTTTATTTTATCAGAAATTTTGGCATATCATTGGGCAGGATATCACTGAATTCATTCTGAATTTTCTTAATAACGGAGTACTTCCTGAAGGATCGAATCACACACATATTGTCCTTATTCCCAAAACCCGTAGTCCTAGAATTATGTCGCAATTTCGCCCTATAAGTCTTGGCAATGTTTGCTTTAAACTAGGCACTAAAATGATGACTAACCGGCTCAAACCTCTTCTCAGTGAACTTATCTCTACCACCCAATCTGCTTTTGTGCCACATCATCTTATAACTGACAACACATTGATTGCATTCAGATTAACCACTTTATCAAAACCAAAACCAGCGGGAAAAAAGGTTATATGGCGGCTAAGCTTGATATGAGTAAAGCTTCTGACCGTGTAGAATGGGAGTTCTTGCGAGGTATACTTACTCATCTTGGTTTTGCCACTTTTTTTGTGAATCTCATTATGCTTTGCATTACGTCAGTTTCTTACTCTTTTCTTCTCAATGGTTCTCTTTTTGGTTTCTTATCTGCTAAGCTTGAACTCTGACAAGGGGACCCATTATCTCCTTACCTATTTTTGTTTGTTGCAGAAGCCCTCATCTCTTTGTTAGCTAGAGAGGAAGAGAGGGGACAGCTTGTTGGAATTGCAATTTCACGTAATGTCCGTAGAATCTCTAACTTATGTTTTGCAGATGACATGTTTATTTTTTGTGAAGCCACTTCACAATCTGCAAACACTCTCAAGATAGCTTTAGAAGTATATAGACGTGCCTCAGGACAACAAGTTAATGAGGAGAAATCCACAATTGTTTTAAGCAAAAATGTTGATTCCAATACCCGAACAATCATCAAAGAGATTCTTGGTTTCCAAATTGTGGATCGACATGCTATTTACCTTGGAGCACTAGCGGAGGTAGGATGCAATAGGAGACAACTTTTTTATTATCTTA
>JACFYI010003453.1:237719-248460 GCA_014898755.1 Handroanthus guayacan | reverse complement strand
TTAAATCTTACCAATCTTGAAGATTTGAGAAGAGGAGGGAGTCTCCTACAAATTTCCTTTTGATAGTTTCTTGAAATCAAGGAGAAAATTGAAGAAAAATGGAAGAAATTGAAAGTGCATTCACACACACAATTTTCGGTCTTGAGGAGAGGGGGCTGAGTTTCTGATTTTTCTTTCCTTTTTCCCTCAATTTCTTATGTATATACACTTGTAGAATACATACATAAGTGTATAATACAAGGGACAATACTTGGCAAACTTGAAAATGTATTAAAAATGCAAATGATAGTGTTGGGTGACAAGGCAAAGTGAGTCACCACTTGTTGGGGCCATTACCTCATGTCTTAGCTCATTTATCTTGACTTAACCCAAGTGTGAGTGGGTGTGGGTGTGTGAAATCGGCTGGAAGGCAGCCCTCTTTCAGAGATATTATTATTATTATTATTATTTTAAAACAAAATTTAAAAATGGGCTTGGACTTTGCACTTAAAAATTAGATAAATGATTGGGCCCAATTCCTTGACTAAATATGCATGCTTTTGAGTTAGAAATAATGTGTTTGGGCCACATTTGATTGAAATAAAATTTTTTGGTGCTAAATCGAAATAATTTCGCCGTTTTAAAGTTTTTCGGACAATAACGATAAAAATCGTTTTAAACGGCGATAATTTTTAAATGTTAAAACTAAGGATTTGAAAATATAATTCTGAATAGTTTTGGGCCAAAATAGTATTTAGAATGAGTTTTGGGTATAAAACAAAATTTTGGTTGTGAGAAAAATATCAAACCGACGAAAAATTGATTACCGATTAGAGTTTTTCTAAAAAAAATTTTAAAACATTTATCACTTAAAACTGAGGGTTCAAAATTAAATTAGAGAAATCTTCCCACTCTTAAAATGTATTTTAGGGAGATTTTTGGGTTGTTACATGTCCGATATCTGTTCGAAATCTATTATTGTTAAAAATTGGACTATTGATACAGATTCTAAACCTATTGATTGATTGATTGTTGGGCCCTGGGAACCACTAGTGAGAACGCGATGGCGGTATCGAACCATCAGCCAGTCTCCTGCAGGGTTTCCCTATTGTTGGGTAGTTCGGAGGGGTCATGGAAGTAGGATTCCAAAGAGCTATTCCTAAGGCTCGTGGTCGACCGTGCTGCGGCGACTGTGCCTTAATTGTGATTGATGCTCATGTTAAGGATTATATGTTATATGTTGAAGTTATAAGGGTGACAGATCCACCAAATACTAGTTCAGCCTCATGTTTGAGCTACACGATTGTGTGAAATATTTTACGCTCATGTTTGAGCTACTCGTTCGATTTATGCTCTCGGTGAGCTACTCGTTTACGTTTGTTTATGAAATTATCACAATCGCATAGCATAATTCAACTTGTTTAATTATGGATCTGCATGAGCTCATTATTTGATTTGTTTTCAATCGTTGGATATTCTAATCTCGTTTATTGATTCATCTCTTATTTTATTAAACACTCTGGAATTTTCCACTTAAGCCTTGCTTGAGACTTATCGTTCTATTCCTAGCCATAATTTCTTACTAAGTCATTCGGACTTATTTTATAAGTTTAACATGTGTAGGTGACTAAGATTTGGGATTTGCATCAAGCTTGGAGATTTGGTTACTAAATTTTGGGTATGAGAAATTGTAGAGTTGTAATAGTTTGTAGCAATTACATACTCAAGTTGTTGCTAATAAGTTAGATACGTTTTGAAAAAAAAAATTTGTGGCTTGTAATGACTATGTACTTGATTATCGATTGAATAAAATTTTCGCTGCATTGAAAATTGAGGATGATTTTATAAGCCCCTCCACATCGGGTAGCGATTTTCGGTCTAGGGACAGATGTTCTAGATCCGGGTCGTTACACCTTTTTTATAAGTATAATCTTGCCGACATTGTTTACATACCACTCTACCCGATTCGCCCATTTCATACCAAAGTCATACTCCACTAGTCTTTTTTTCTTTAATTGTTGGTTCAGGTAATTCTTCTGCAACATTATCAAGCGGCTGTGTTTCGTCATCATTAAATTATTTTTCTTCATCTATTATAGGATGTGAAAGTCGATAGTGTTTGGGTGCTTGTGATTCATTATAATTTTGTTGTTTAATATTAGGGTCTAATTTTATGTAATGAAGAGATTTTATTGGTTGATTAAGATAATCCCATTCATCTGTGTTGAAATAAGCTTCAAATTGATGACTACCACGTCTATAACTAGGTTCTTGAAAATTACGTCTAGGTTCTTGTAATTGACTACTGCGTCTAGGTTCTTGAGTACTATACCTAGGTGGTTCAAATTCTCCAGACGAACCATCACCAACCCTTGAAGGGGATGTAGTTTTAATATTCTTAGATTTTTTACCACCAAAAAGTTTCTTCTTTCTTATTTAAAAAAATATTATAATCAAAAAATAAATAAATAAATATAAAAATTATGAAAGATCACACAACAAATTAAAATACTCAAGAAGGTTAAATGTTACCTGTATGTTGTTCGGTATCAATTAGTATGTTAGGCTATAATCGAACAATTCTTCATACCGATGACCGAACCACTCTTCACGAGCAAAAATAATTTAGAAATTGAATTATCAAACAATTAATTCTGCGTAAGTTAAAATTGAGAGATGATTGTAACTATAATTGAAATAATAATAATATAATTTAGTGTAAATTGAAATTTGAAGAAACTGAGGATGTAATTAAAAGAATAGTGGAAAAAATGGTGTGAAAAAAAAATGAGAAGGTTATATGGTATTTATAGAAAAAAAAATTGGAGAATTTTTTTTTTAAAAAAATTGATTAATTTCATAATTTGAGCTGTTGGGCCAGCGACTCAAAATTGATTTGAGTTGCTAGCCCACTATGCAGCCTGCAATGTTGTAAGCTGCTTTTGTTCCTTTTTTCTTCTTTCTTTTTTTTTTTAATTTAAACTTTGGATAAGGCCAACGGGCCAAGTACAAACTCCAACAGGTAAATGTCATTTCTTAAATTGTAATACAGCCTGCAATGTTGCAGGTTATTTTTCCCCTTTTCCTTTTATTTCTTTAAATTTTATTTTATTTGATTAATTTTTGACTTTTTTTAAGTTTTATCCTTTAAAAAAAAAAAAAATTTAAGCGATTTCAATTCCAATCTGGTCCCTGTCCTGGGCTGGCGGGCCGAGCTGATTCTAGGCACAAAATATTGGGCCCGAGTTAAACCCATTATTGGGCCAGTTTTAATTGGCCCATCTATGAACAATAACTAGGTCGGGTCGGGTCGGGTCGGGTCGGGCCGAGCCGAGCCGAGCCGGGCCGGGCAAGGCCGGCCCGTTTTGACACCTCTACTCTTATCTTTGGATAAAGAACTCAAGGAAGACTTGAAACTTCTTATATCAGTAGTCATAGCATTTTCAAACTCCCTTTTTCTTCCTTTTTTTTATGTATTGCTCTTTTTGCTTTATTTTTAGAGTTTTATTATTTTTGCCACCAAATATTATTGTGTATTTGTCTTCTTTGATGCCTTGTATCTTTGCTTTCTATTTGATGAAATTTACTATTATAAAAAAAGAAAAAAGAAAGTAAAAGTGATAAGAGATAGAAAAGAGCGGATAGTGGAGTAGGGTAGTTTGGTAGTGGGTAGAAGTTTTTTTTTTTAATCATATCATGTAACAACCCCCATAATAGCATTATTAAGGGGGAAAAAAAAGAAAAAAAGGGAAAAAAATGTCAACCAACAAAATAGAAATCAGACAGGGAAAAAGAAGTCAACCAACAAAATAGAAATCAGACATCTTGAATATGTATTTCATCTCTATAAAAAATAGTGTCCTTTATATTTGATTTCATTTGTTTATTTGTGCAGAAGTTATTAATATTGCAATCATGGAGGATTGAACCCATGGCCTCCGATTAAATAAGAATAAAATTATGCTTAATAAAATAATTCAGAATTCTGAAAAATTAGGATTGGGGTAAAATTGACTCAATTTGAATTAATGACTTATCTCCTATATACATAGACAGATAGATAGATAGATGGATAGATGGTAATCAAGAAATTAATCAAACAATCATTCAAATATTTGAAGTTATACATGATGAAAATGAACATGCATAATTGTCAAAAAATAAGCACTATTTTAAAAATAATTTTAATAAAAATCCAAAGATAAATGTAAATTAAAAAAAAAACATAGAAACTTACCAAAATTACAATTGTAAAATAGCTCCTTAATGCACCAGCATCAAAACTAAGAAAGTAAAATGAAAAGGGGAGACATAAGATAACCAATATGAGAAAAAATAAATTAATATTTTTGTATTTGTAAAAAATTTAAATGACAAATCAATGAAGAAATTAAATTGCTTACCAAAGAGGCAAGAAAATTCCAAGCAAAAAAATAAAAAATAAAAAAATTCTTGTCATATATAAAATAGATATACGGAGATCTATTGAAAATAAAAGTGATAAAAGATAGAAAGAGTGGATAGTGAAATGGGATAGTTTGGAAGTAGGTGGGGGTGTTTTCTTTGTCGCATCCTATAACCATCCACGTAATGGCATTATTAAGGGGGAAAAAAAGAAAATAATGGACAAAAAAAGCCAACCAACAAAATAGAAACCAGATATCTTGAATGTGTATTTCATCTCTAAGAAAAATCATGTAATTCATATTTGATTTTTATTTATTTATTATATAAATAAATATATGGATGGTAATCAAGAAATTAATCAAATCTTTGAAGTTATACGTGATGAAAATGAATATGTGTAATTTTCATAAAATAAGCATTGTTTTAAAAATAATTTTAGTAAAAATCCAAATATATATTTAAAACAAAAAAGCATAGAAATTCACTATACGTGATGAAAATGAATATCTGTAATTGTCATAAAATAAGCATTGTTTGAAAAATAATTTTAGTAAAAATCCAAATATATATTTAAAACAAAAAAGCATAGAAATTCACCAAAATTACGATTGTAAAACAGTCCCTTAATCCACCAACATCAAAACTAAGAAAGTAAAATGAAAAAGAGACACATAAGGCAATCAATATGAGAAAAACAAATTAATACTTTTGTGTTGGTATAAATTTTAAATGACTAACTAGTGAAGAAATTAAATTGCTTACCAAAGGCAAGAAAATTCCAAGCCAAAAAAAAAAAAGAAAAGAAATTATTGTCATATGTGAAGTAGATATACAGATATCTATTGAAAATAAAAGTGATAAGAGATAGAAAGAGTGGATAGTGGAATATGGTAGTTTGGTAATGGGTGGCGGTGGTTTTCTTGTCATATCCTATAACGATCCACATAATGACATTATTAAGGAAAAAAAAAAGAAAAAGAAAAAAAAAATCAACTAACAAAATAGAAATCGGACACTTTGAACGTGTATTTCATCTCTTAAAAAAAAAGTGCAATTCATATTTGATTTTTATTTATTTATTTGTACAAAAGTTATTAATCTTGCAAAAATGGAGCATTGACCCATGACCTCAAATTAAATAAGAATCGAATTTTACTTAATAAAAATAATTCAAAATTCTGAAAAATTAGGAGTTGATCAAAATCGGCTCAATTTGAGTCACGGCCGATCTCCTATATATAGATAGATGTATTAATAGATTAATAAAAACTTCTAAATTAAGATGTAATATGTTAAATTAACTTAAACTTCATGCCTTTTCATTAACATTAAACTTAGCCATATTTCATCAAAAAAAAAAAAGCCTTGCAAAAATTAACCACAAACAAGAGTGACAAGAAGAGAAGAAGGATAAAAAAATGTCAAATGATATAATATATGGTGGTTTATTTATTTATATTTTTTGAAAGTAAATCATTATTTAAACGTAAATCAACAGGGTATTTGGAAGGCTATAATTCCCAACACAGTCATCGACAGAACATGCAAGATGATGGGCAAGCTTATTGCCACTCTTATGAATAAAAAACAAATGACAAGAAACAAAAAGACGAGCAAGTTTTTTGCATTCCTCCAAAATTGTGCCCTAGAAGAGAGGTTTTCTTTATCCTTTCCAACTGTCTAGATAACGCTAAGACTATCCCCTTCAAAGATAACTTGATTCCGGTCTTTGATACGAGCTATTTGAATAGCCAAAAGGAGGGCCTTGCATTCGACTTATCTTGGAGATAAGCGAACAACTTGTCACGAGATATTCCATCATATGTGCTTGCCCTTATTACTGCGACCGAATGGGCTCGATAGTGGTCTTTTATAATATAAAAATAAAATAAAAGCTTATGATTCTGATTCTAATTTTATGTATGAAAAAGTGGTTAAAAACTCAAATCATGCTCAAATTGTCGTGTCACAGTTATATATTATATGTAAATAAAAAATTAAATGTAAAAAAAGTTTAAGTTGGTCTACTTTGTTTTTGTCTCATTTGAACATCTAACAAAAGTACTATAACATAATGAGTCAAATTCAATTATAATCTATCTCTACTATATATAAAGTGTGAAGATGAGAGGCAGTTATTTTGGAGATATGTTTTCACATGTCACACCTAAAATACTTTGTGATAAAAATTTACCCTTAATAACACCTGTACTACGATTAAAAAAGATCATTTACTTACAAATTTTTTTGTTTACATTAAATTATGTGTATATTTCTATTAAATATAGTGATCATATTCTAATTATTAAATATACAAAAATCAAATGTCCATTATATTTTAGCATATATAAAATATATATTAATTATTTTGAGCTGGTTTACTTTGAAAGTGTAGGTTTATATAGATTGTGTTTATGGAATGTTTATTTGATGGTTTAAGTAGGAAACGTCAGAGTTAGTATTGTGTTTACTTCAATGGTTAAAAATAGTTTGATTGTCTTAAATTGTGTGGAGAATTTACTTCTGTGGTTTGGATTAAGGTAGTTTATGTTATTAAATTACTTAAACACCCTCATATTTAAATATTGTAATAGAAGTTGAGCTCAAATGCATTAACTTTGAGCTGCGGCACATGTGATTTCAACTCTATGCAATTGAGTTAAGTGGATTTATACCATGACTCAAACATCTTGCACTTTAGCTTGAGGTTATATAATATAAACAAATTATTTTGTGTTGAAGCACACATCGATTAAGCTCCAGCGCAAAACTATCTGTTCTATGCATTTTTAGATAGATGATTCGCACGCCATGACATAATTATTCATGCTCCAGCGTGTTTTGTTGCTATTCAGTGGGAGAGAAAAGAGGATAAGGCTTTTTTTTGGACTTGGGCAACAGTAACAGGTGCTATAATTTTTACAGCAAATTGAATAGGATTGTCAAAGACCACTGAAAATTTGTTTTACCCATGATGTAACTTTCCAATTTCAAGGGTTTCCTCAAATCCTAATCTCTTTTGTGTGTCTATATGTTCCTTTTTTCTTTCTCTTTTTTTTCCCATTTGAAAAAGATCGCAAAAAGGAGCAGTCAAGATATGAGAGTGAAAATCTTGCAATTCACTTTTTTGCAATAAATTATGGTTTGAGAAGTTGACCTTATGGAATATGCAAAATGGGTTTTTCAAATATAGTTCTAGGATTTGTTATTGAATCAGTAGGCAGAGGACAGAAAGAGGAAGCTTTGAGACTCTCCATGGCTCAAAAGATAAATCTGCAAATGAAGAAGGAAAAGCTTTAATAGAGAATATTTTTTCTTCTGTTGTTGAATCGATCCGCCATTGTTTGGGAGCTTAGAGAAACAACAAGCTTTGTTTTTTGGAGAAGAGATGATGATGGCATGTTTTGTAATTTTTGTTATAAGTTGGATATAATGGTAATTGTGCCATAAAGGTTTATTTGACAGTTTATTTAACTGCCCAAATTAAGGGTTTGAGCAAACCCTCATTAACCCATATAGGTGCGGGCTTGTAGGTTAAGTCCGTGTCCGCAAACTTGCAAAGTAAACATGGGTAAAAATGGGTTTATTCTACCCAAACTTCCATTATTCTTTAATGTAAACCAGCCCTTTATATACACATATTAAGTGTGCAGTAGATACTAGTATATATTACTTCGACTGACATTCATTTAACCCAGATGCAATCGGTTCACAGATGCAAAAGAGCAATAGTAGGCTGAAGCCCATGGCCCAAGTTGTTGGGCATGAGATTCTGTTGCTTCACCAGGCGAAAACCCAAAACTCTTCCTAGCAGACCGCAGTTGGACTGTTGGTGTAACTGGACTTTGAACTGCAGAATACAAAAGGCTCTCTTCTGAAAGGGTTGTCACAGCGCGGGAAAACTCAAAAGTTTCTCTCGCAGTTAGTGTAATCGATCAGTAGAATCAGAGAGGCGGTATAGTTGATAAGGTTAGAACATTTACAGAATCAGGAGATGGGTTGGTCATACCCTGAAATATCTCTGGAAGATTTGATGAAATTTATTAAAAATTTCACTGATATGCTGATTTTGGCTACTGGGTATCAGTCAACTGGCCGTGTTGCCCACTGGGACTCCCACAACATCAAGAGATCCTTCCAATGGGCGGTCTTTCTTGAAAATGTAAGCTTGGGATTCGCAATTGTTCTTTGGGTATTTATTTCATGGTTTTGAGTTGTCAAAGATAATCCAGACTTCAGGGTTGGAATGAGTGTTGAAGGGAAAAAAAAATTCATTGAAAATTGAGTGAAGCCGTTTGGATTTCCAATATTAATTTGATTAACAGAAGTTGTTTACTGACAATGTTGTCTTGACTAATATTTCCTTTATTGTGAGATTAGGTGGCGAAGGGCTTTACAAGTTCTAGTGACTATCAAGACTGCGTAAAAGAGTTTAATGCTGCATTATCTGAATTGAAATCCAATCCTCATTTCCCTCAGGTTAAGTGTTTTCGATTTCCTTATAGTTCGGTATTTCTTGATGTGTTTGTTCATTTGTGTTCATCATTTTGGGTACCTTTTTTTCAGCAGGGTCTTGCGCATTTGTCATGCAGTACACTTGTCAGAGCGAGGGATCTCCTTTTGACGCATCTTATTCAAACCTTACCGCTAAGGGATTCACATTTAAAAGCTATAATGGCAGCAACTGTTGAGACAGACTTTAGCAAGCTTCAGAGGATAGACAGTGATTGTCTTGATGTTCATATTGACAAATTAATGCGGATTCCATCAAAAAGTCTAAATTTAAGTGTAGGCAGGAATTTCATGGAGGAATCCAAGATTTCGTCTCATGATGCTGGTCCAAGAGGGGAACATGTCAATTGGGTTGATGGCGATTTTAGTGTGTCTGCTATTCAGCAACTTGGGACAAGGCAACTGGCAGTATCATGCTTATCTGCAGTGGAGAATGGTTTGGAAAATCTCTGGAAAACTATAGAACCAAGCATGACTGATGAGCTTCGGAATACCTCAAACTCAGGACAGATAAATCATTCAGCGGGCATAATGTAAATGCTCTCTTTCTACACTTTCAAAGAATATGTGCTTGGTAGTTGCAAGTTATTTCCTGCTTTTGAGGGATGCGCACTCTTTTATCATAATAGAAAAAAAGGGAAAAAAAGAAGTAAGCAAATATAGTTACCTTAAGCAACAACATTGTGATGATCTTATGTCTTAGCTTTCGGAGCTGGAACTACCATTCTAGCTGATCAGTTGCAGGTCTTTGTCCACGCAATTCGCTTGCTTAGGAAAGACTACATATTGATACTTGCCATTTGCATTTTCCTTTGAATATTTTAAGCAGTCATTTTTTTGTTTCTTGTCAATATAAGGTTTTGGGAATTGCTGTATTTTCTTAAGTAGTTTCTGACGTGTATTCTTTGTATCACCCTAAAGAGCAGAGGAACTCCCAGTTTCATCAGTTGTCTGGAACCACTGGAAATTAAGAAGCCTATCGTATATGCTTGACAAGCGAACTATTAGACTGGTATCTGGTGCCAGTTTGATTTGTTCAACGCCCGAAGGTCAATGGTCTCAAATGTTTGGGCAACTTAATATTTCAGCAGAGGGTGATAATTTGTGTGAAACAATAGTAAGCCATTTAAACTTGTCCTCAAAAATTGAAAGTTTTCCTCGCATTCCTGGTACTAGTGTGATGTCTATCTAACTGATTTGATCTATGCATGCATAGAGGGTACTCGTATCCGTTAAAAGGAGTTTCAAGAGCTGAATATATCTTTCTGCCTTTCCGACGTGCAGTGATGCTATTGAGTCCTAATTTTTTCTCTCAACATCATTAATAGATTTAAGACTTCTGAAATTTAGGTTGTAGGCCTATTAATTGATGATTTTAGGGTGAACTTTTCTCGGTGACTATAGAAATATATTTGTTACAAAGAGAACTTCCAAAAACCTTTTTCCTTTTTGGATAAAGAATGTTAAGATTGAAGCCTTTTGTGATAGGATCAGTACATACGTTCTTATAGTGAGAAAATCAGTCAAGTAAGACATGCCCATTTTATTTGGTTGTTCTGGATTGATTTTCCTGTAATAGGATGTCAAGACAACTATTTGACGTACAATTTTGAGCTTGGTGTTGGTCACTCTGACAAAATTTCCAATAAAACTGATTTTAATTTTGTTTGTGTCTCAAAATTCTTTTTGGAAAAAGACTCTTTTTGCTCAAGAGGGATTGTCAACTTACACACACAAAGCAGAGCTTAATGTGAGGCTGTATGTCAATTTCTATAGCCCTTCTAAACCTTGCAAGTGGGGATGGAAAATAAATGGTCTTGCAAGAGGACAACCCGGGGGGGGG
>JACFYI010003453.1:222561-237709 GCA_014898755.1 Handroanthus guayacan | reverse complement strand
AGATTTTGGTCAAGACACTGCTCCCTGAAGTTAATATGCACCTTTATTCTTCTATAACTTATCTTTGAGTTCTTATTGTTTCTTTATTGAATTGGTATTTTGCTTTGCTAGCTCTTAGAAGTGGCCTGGGCTATAAACTGATCTTTTCATTTTCCTTTCTTTTTAACACAAAATTTATATTTTAGAATAAGCATGTAAATTGTGAAGAGCAGTTGGATTTTGTTTCTTAATAACTAAATACACAAGTAAGCTAGTCAAATATTGCATGCAACATTAATTCTCTTTATACCGAATTCTGTTTCTTAACCATTTATCTAATAGACACTAGTTATGAATTCATCACTTTGCACATCAATTTTTTGGATGAGCTCCAACTGACAAGCCATCAATTATAACTAGAAATAGCTTTATTCGCATATTTATTCAATAAACATCATGAACGTTATTCTCATTCTTCTGTTGCTGCAGTAAATTACAAACTCATAACCTACCAGCCAATTGATCATTCACTTATTCATACCAAGAATAATTATAACGTTAAGAAATGAAACTAAATTTCTTACAGAGGGCTTGTTTGTTGTCACAATATGCTAAAATCTTGATGGTCCTACCAGATTAGTCAACTCTCTCTTTTTACTTTCAGATAAGGTGTCTGGATTTTTCTAGGAAAGGTACTGCAGAAAGTTTCCTTTTTGGTGTAATATGCGGTTATTGTGAAATGTGGAAGAAAATTGTATTTCTCAATGGTACACGTTGTACCGAGATAGAATTTTGTAATCTGCTGTCCTCTCTTTTTCATTGCAGGAGCTCTTGTTATTAGGACTTATTGCAGATAAATGGAGCACTATCATTGAACACCTGATGTCAGTTTCATATGAGACGCATTCCATCACAAGGCTCTGTCATGAAGTGTTCAGCTTACCATGGAGAAAGTCGCTAAACCTGTTTCTAAAAGAGGTATTCATGAATCCTCAGATTTATTTTATTCTTGTAGACCTTCGCTTCACACGTATTGGTGAATAAGAAGGCCAGAGTTTACCCACTGACTGGGCATCCTGTGCTCATGTCTGCTACCTTTAGTAGGATCTGCACTAACTCATTGTGAAGACCAAATTCTGGACTCTGAAAAGTATCTCTATTTATTTTGTTTACCATTTTTTCTTTATGTGGACAATGGAATTGTTGTTTGTTGTGGTTTACCCATCCACATGTTTAGAGATCTTCATATTTTATGAGTATATGGATCATTACATTTTCTAATTGCTGGATGGGCTTGTGCAATTCCTTGGATTAGTTAGAGCTCATAAGACAGAAAGCGAAAAGGAAAAAAAGTGAGACAAAGTAAATAGAACTAGAGGTTTGTTCTGCTTAGCATCCTCTCAGTCATATTTTAATACAACATTAGTTCCCCAGAATTGAAGCTTGCCACTTTTTACAGTTGTAATTAACTATCAAGTTGCCTTCTATGCTATCCGCTCTCTAGTTGTTACATAAGAAGGATTATTTTAAGCGACTTATTTTCATGATCAATATGAAAATCCCATCATCATATATTTTTCTGATCATCAAGGGGCTCTTTGTTATGTTGTATTGCATTTGTTGTGCTAATTTGTAGCCCTACTAAATTATAGAAACATATAAATTAGTCTTGGGTTTGGTAGCCCTTATTAATTGTGAATAGTATTAAAATAGTATATTCATATGTCTAAAAAGTATTTGGTAACCCTTACCAATTTGTGACTCTTAGATTAAAAACATAAATGCCCTCCTTTTAAACTGCATTTCCTCTAGGGAATTGCAATGTTTGGGATATTATTGAAATTTCATCATTCCATACTAATCAATCTTAGGGGTGAGAGGCAATATTAGTAGTAGAAGAAATAGTTGGGGATGACCCTTATAGTAGGTCGGCCGCCACTAAATATGAGATCCCAAAGGAGCCACAAGAGGCTGGGAAATAGTATAATCCACTCTTGTAACCCCTACCAAAGAACCTCGAAGAACATGATGCAAAATGAAGGGTTCTTGGTTGTTGCTCTACCAACGTACGGCTTGTAAATTTTCAATTTGAGTTCCTCCATTAACTGTGATCAGAGTAATTATCTTGTTATGTGTCCCATCGCCTGATTTTTAGATTGAATACTGAACCCGGCTACTGATATACATGGTTTATCTCCTTGCACAAGGGTAGCCTGCCCATGTTGTTATGTATGGTTCAATGTCAATGCAACCAAACGTAACCAGTAACACCACTAAGATGCATGTTCTGGCTATGGTATCTGAATGACTTAAGCATGGAGACTTGAAAGCTGACACAAGAAGCAATTGCAAATAACTGGTTTATTGAAGTCAAATGTTGTGACATTGTCTTCACTGCTGTATACTAAATTATGTAGCGTGGAATAGATTTCTGTACATGTTTAGCCGCAGTTCCTCCTTTTTTCTTCTCTGCTATTTATATATCATTCCAGTTAGGTACACAACCAGCATCTCCATTGTACTTTCAGTAATTTTTGGGTTCCTGATATCTGTTTGCATCAGGAAAAAAATGTTGTACGCCATCTGGAAGAGTTACTTAGCAGTCAACTCAACCAACTGTGGAAACTCTCCCCAGTCATTGCAGCAATTGCAATTCCTTCATCGTATGTTTTCTCAAATCGTTTTACCACGGCTAAATGTTTTCGTGCAACAAATTCAGAGTTGTGCTGCTGTTTCTGGAACCTCTATGGAAGCCTAGGGTATGGAAGCTTTTCCTTCTTAAATGAAATTCCTGCTGTATACTGTTTGATTACAGGTCACAGTTGTTCAAATCCTATCTCAGTGAGCTAGAGGGCCAATTCAGAGAAAATTCCTTGGCAACCAGGTTACTGGTTATAATCTTCTATATAAGTTGTGAATGAATTTTAATTTTTTTTTTTTTCTCTTTTTGGAGACTCATGGCGTTTGTGTAATTGTTAAGGTTTTATTTTTGTGTAGGCGCTGCAGTTGTACAACTGATTCACTGGAGCATAGGGAGTGTAGGTCCCTTTAATTCTCTCATCAAATGCATTGCTTGCCACTTTTTCCTTTCAATCTATAATTAGCAAGCAAGTCTAATTTTTCTATTTCTAGGAATTTCTGCGTACTTTGCTGCACTTTAACTTGTTTATGTGGTATTCTATCTTTGTCTCAAATGAATGTCCTATTGATTTGTACCAATCAATCTGAACTATCAGGATACGAAAATCCAATATTTGAAGTTGTCTAGGAAGCACTGTAGTAAGTTTGCCAAAAGTTAGTTGAGTGCCCATTATAGAAAACCTGCTTCAATTTGATCAGAGGGTGTAACGCACAGCAGGCATTTTGATGAAATTATCTATTGTCACTTAGTTTGTGTTCAAGATGACACTGTGAAAGCTCTACTTATATTTTGAATATCATTGTGTCTCTAAGTTGTACCACTAGGTTTAATTGACAGAGATAGCTTACTATTGCCAGCCTTTTGTTGACCCACTTGGTATTGGGATTATGAGTAAAAAGATATTCATATGTATAGCAGAATGTTGCTTCTTTACTCTGTCGAGATGAAATTTGAGCACATATATATCATCATACCATGTTATATTGTTATATGTGGGGAAGTTCAAAAGATGTTTCATTTTCATGGTTCTATCTGTATCTTTCTCAAATGGGTTTGTTAGACGAGGCCTCAAACTTGCAAACCTGATGGCAATTCTTGATCATACGTCTAGGTGAGGTGGCTGAGAGGATTTGGTGTCTTTATATTTTCCAAATTCGTGGATCCCATTCTGCATCTGGAACAACCACTGCTGCATGACTCTGCTGGCCACTTGCTGTAATTGGTGACAGTTCCATTTGTAGGAAAAACTTTTACTACTTGTTTACTGTATTTTGTGAATATCTGAAGCATTGAGTTCCCAATTACGAGTAGCTAAAAGCAAGTACTTTTTGCTTGCAGTTTTGCATTGAAGGGATTGCATCTCTGTTATCATGGAAACATTAGTGCCACCTCATTTTTCCTCTGTTTCCATTTTTGTCTCTGGGTTCAAAGATATCATGAAGCTGTGGGGAAGAGAAAACAGTCAAAACGCGAAAAGGTACAATTGTCTAATCCTTGAAATGAGTTCTTTTCTCAGTTTTGGTTGATTTAATTTTTCAAATTTGTTCACAGGTCTAATGCTTATTCATGACTCGGTGCTCAATTCTGTGCAGTGTTGAGAGGAATGGCTTCGAAAAATTCAAGACATGACTGCATTTGCTGATGTCTGCAGAGGTCTGTGAGTGGGAAAATACCTTTACATAATTATATATCATATCTTGTAAGGACTAAAAAGGGGCTGAACAGGCTTCTCTCTGCATGCATATGCAACATGATCATGGTAATAGTTGCTAAAAGTGCAAAGCGCACTATAGCGCATGGATCTTTTTGAGCTATAGTACAGTGTATCAAAATAAAGCATGCTATATGAAAATATATCCATATTTTTATATATTGCTATAGCTACATACCAAGAATGCTAATTCGAATTATAAAGCATACAAAAACTAAACATAAAATATAACAATAGAAGTTAACTTGTTCAACAAAACACAAACGAACAAATTCGAGTCAGTTTCATGACAACCTTATTGGCATTCCTTGTATGTAGCTATATTATAAAAATATGGATGTATTTTCATATCGTGCACTTTATTCTGATAAAGTGCGTGCTTCGAGCTGTGTTGTGCTATAGCCCCAAGAGACTTGTGCACTTAGTAGCTACGATGAAAGTTCATATTCCTCTTATCTCACATGATTTCATTATTTGATTCAGGGTGCTCTGCCTGGTGATTTTATTCATTTGTCTCATTGGATCATAGTATTGGTGGAGAATTATTGCTTAAAATGAATGACTGGTGAGATATATGCGATCCACTCTCTTCCTCTATTTTATGGTAATTAATCTTTTTCTTCAAGCATGTGACACTATACCGAGGTAGCTAGTAGTGTGAGTAGCATGATGTTACAGTTGGCACATGCTTTTCTTTCACCTATGAAGCTGATAGTTGCAACTTTCTGAGTGGGTCAAAGGATTGTAGAAGTGAAAAATCTTTTTCAAATTTGATATGGTGAATTTGCTTTTGTTTGCATATATGAATTTTGGAATAAAGTGAAATGATGGTGGGTTGCGAATAATAGCCTAGAAACAATTCTCCAAATTTAGCCCCTTGAAAAGATTTATAAGCTCGAAATCGAACTTGAGTGAGAAATATCGAGTTTGACGAGCTTAAGTTCGAGCTGGAGTTTGAGCTCACTCCTCAAAACAGTATCTAAATTAATTTAAACTTAGTCTAAATATCTTTGATTCTTTCACCATATATAATCATTATTATTACATTTTACTAATTAAGTTAACATGTTATTTTAAAATAAATTTATTTTATTGTATTACATAATAATGGTTATTGTTATAAATAAAAGAATATTATTGTTATTTAATTTCAATAAATATCTTTAATTTAACATTAATATATATCATTATCAATAAGCTCACTTAATTATTAATGAAAATAATACTTATATTCTTTTTTTTATTATTAATAAAATTAAAATTAGAGTACAAAATAAAAATGAAAGCTAGAAAGTCGTGTACTTTCCAACACGTTCATCTTGAATTCAAGTTTGACTCTATAGAACACTCGGCTCGACTCATCCTGCAAGGCTAGGTTGCCTTCTATGTCAATCCCAACTCCTTAGTTTCCGGTTCTGTTACATTAAGTGACTTTTGGGAATGTGAATGAATGGTAAGGCAGCCATACCACTTGGTTAAGAACTTCATTTGTGTTTTGTTACTTTTCTTGAGGATCTTGAGATGATATGTGTTAAAATAAAATAAAAGAGAGAATATAGAATGAGAGCATTATGTAGAGAGAAATAAATAGTTGGTTCATCTATTGAGAAGAACCCATCTCTTATATATAGGGATGGGGTATGTACAAAATATAGAAAGATTACGTTTCCTAACTTAACAGATATGTCAGAATATTACGTTTCCTAACTTAACAATATACTAAAATATATAATTTCTTGACTTAGGAGCTATATTAAATCCTTACTGAATATATATCCTAACACTCCCCCTCAAGTTGGAGTATAGATATTGATTATGTCCAACTTGTTACACAAAATCCTAAAAAGTAGGTAGCAGAGAGTAGGCAGTAGGCAGCAGGCAGTAGCGATAACAGACTGCAGGAAGCAACAAGCGGCAAACAGTAGGCAATAGCCATATGCAGCAGACAGACAATAGGCAAATAGCCAGAGGCAGTAAACAGACAGTAGGCAATAGCCAGAGGCAGTAGACAGACAGCAACAACCAAGTAGTACGCAGTAGCAATAGTAGATTGCGGGAAGCAGTGAGCAGCAGACAGTAGGCAATAGCCAGAGGCAGTAGACAGATAGCAACAACTAGGAGATATCATGTTGAGTTCAGCAGATAGATAGATAGGTAGTGAAATTGACAAACAGTAGAGAGTAGATATCAACCAAACTCCCAATAGATGGCAGACAGACAGTAGGTAGTAGATAATAGTGCACCCAACAATATGCAGCAGAGTAGCAAACAATGTGAAAATAGGTGTAGTGGCAGGCTTTTAGATTTGACGAAAGCTAGGGTTTCTAGGGCTAGGTAGTTGTTTTGTTTTGGCTTTTTTTTTTTTTTTTTTTTTTTGGGAGAAACCTGCTCTGGTACCACGTTAAGAAAAAATAAAAGAGAAAATATAGAATGAGAGCATTATATAGAGAGAAATAGATAGTTGGTTCATCTATTGAGAAGAACCCATCTCTTATATATAGGGATGGGATAGGTACAAAATATAGAAAGATTACGTTTTCTAATTTAACAGATATGTCAGAATATTACGTTTCCTAACTTAATAATATACTAAAATATATAATTTCTTAACTTAGGAAATATATTAGATCCTTACTAAATATATATCCTAACAATATGTTTGCTGACTACATATCCAATTATGGCCAGGAAATAAGATCATAACAAGGAAATAGGATAACATAAGATTAAGGTTAAAGAAGAAACCACAGATGGAAATATAAAGTCTTTTTGGATTACATTCTTATCTGCCTCTTTTCAACAGGATCTAGATACCTAATTGTTGTGCATTTCTTTTTATCTTTTCGGATTCTCTTTATGAAAGTAAAGACCCCACAGAAACTAGCATTCCACTAGAAAAATATTAGTGATATCTGCTTAATATTCTGTAAATTCTGTAAATGTTAACTCTCTATATCCATTGTCTTCTCTCCAGATGGGGACTGATGAGGTATCAATGCTAAAGTTCACTGATTCTTGTTTATCACAACATCATCCACTGGATGCCTTCTGATGGGATATCGACACTTTTATGTACATTACAATTACCAAGTTAATAGTCCCTGAAGCTCAAACTATGAAATTTACAAATATTATGAACTGGAGGAAGATTCAGATATTCAAATGGGCAAGGACGCTTGTTCGTCGTGCCTCTGCAGCTAATCTTGTTAGTAGCATCCCGAGAAAATCAAAAGCACGCTGTGGATCTTCTGCTGCAAGGCTGTTTCTCTGGAGGTTCAGATCAAGGTGGAAACAACTTATAAGCTGGCAAAGCAGCACCACACGGTACAACTACGATGCAGAGAGCTACTCCAAGAACTTTGATAATGGTGGCTTCGATGACTACCCTTCACCCTTGCCTCGCGGAACATCTTTGTAGTTTTGAGATGCATGTTACTTCTCATATTGTGCAAGTTTGAATAACATCTATCTGGTGCCATTTGAGGCAGTTCAAGTGTAGATTCTGTAGATTTCCTATTTTCTTGGTATTGCTTAAGGCATTTATAGAGCCTTTATGAGTTATCTTGATATATGTTATCATGTTTTACCTGGTTATACTAATGATGGCTCAAATAATCTATTTTAATAGCTTTTTTTTTTCTTTTTAAATTTTATATTAGTACTTGCGTTAAGTATTTTCTTATAAAATTATTGGATTGCGAGTTAAATATAGTTGTTATATGTTCGTGAAATGAATTAGGAATAGAAATGAAAATTGATTCAAAATGTTTGGTGGTGATTTTTTTTCCTTTCTTTTCTCTTTTTTTTTTTTTTATTTTTTTCCTGGAATTAGTATGTGGAGTAGTGCTCATATTTTCATCATTGTTGTTATTTCATTGCTAATTATTTGCATCAATTTAGGGGGTGTTTGGGGAGCTTATAAGCTTTTCAAAACATCTTATAAGATGTTACAAAATGTTTGGTAATATTTTTGAAAAAAATTTTGTTAGTTTCGAAAATAAGATATTAGGAATTTATAAACTCTTTTTAAAAAAGTAAGGATATCCTAATTTATTTTTAAGATTTTTACATACACTTTCATTTATAACTATTTTAATTATAAAATTATTATTACTAACATCTTATAAGTTTAAAGATTTGATTTTATTCAAATATTTTAACAATTTATTTTTAATATAAGATGTAAGAGCTTATAAGATGTTTTAAATAAGCTTGGCCAAACGTCATCTTAATTACTAGGAAAAAAGGAGGCTGTGCGTATGTTAATGAACTACAGTTGTATCCAATTCTAGCAAGATAAGTTGTCAATACAATGCTATTCTTCCCTCAATTCACGGAATGATGAAAGAAAATCATGCATCGTAATGGTCCAACAACAATCATTAGCAGCACTTTATTAACAGTATTTGAACACAATAATTATACCTAAACCACATGAATTTCAAATACAAAAACGTAATCACAATACCCCACATCCCATGTGACAGAGCAATTAATCCTCTGCCAATTCCCAACATCCTCTGCGCTTTTCCCGTTCCCCTCTCTATCTATCTTCTTTCTCTCTCTACTGCCATGGAAATGGCAAGAAACAGCTTAGTCCTACTGGGGTTGGTGGTGAGCCTGTTGATTGGACTAGGATCAGCAGATTGGAACATTCTGAACCATAGGAAGAAGCCATTGTCAGGTTCTAGCTTGAAAAATTATTGTGAGAGCTGGAGGATCAATGTCGAGGTGAACAACATTAGGGGCTTTGAGGTTGTCCCTGAAGAATGCATCGAATACATTGGGAAATACATGACTTCATCTCAGTACAAGGCTGATTGTCAGAGGGCTGTGGAAGAGTGCCAACTTTATTTGAGCAGCTGCTGCACTTTGAAAGGAGATGGCAAAGATGCATGGATCTTTGATGTTGATGATACCTTGATATCCACTGTGCCATACTTCAAGAAACATGGATTTGGGTAAGTAACTCTCATTGATCTATGATACAAGAATTTGGTATTAGTTCACATTGATCTAGGCTGCAACTTGATCGGGTCCACCTCAGCTCGAGGTCAATGATGATCTTATCTCTAGATAGAATCGTTATGAAAAATGACAATGAGCCCAAAAATGAAAGAAATTTCGTTGGAGTTGTTAGTTTGACTTCACACATATAAAGATCTTTCAAGTATGTCACGATCAATCGTTACTATAAGTGACGATTATGATCTGGCCCAATTTTGAAAGGGATCGGATATGACCTACGTAAAAATTGATGGGTATTGAAGTGTTTCTATAAATATGAAAAATGTAGAGCAAAATGGATGGTACTTAAATGTGCCATATCATACATATGTCACGAATTCTTACTACGACCTATGTAGGATGTGGATACCATGGCTATTTTGGTTAAAGAAGAAAAATTCAATTTCTTTAATCCACCTTTCTCATTACATCAACTGGACAAGTCAAAATTATTTGCTGGTTTATATGTAATCTTTTAGTGCTATGTTAGCACAAGTTAGAGGCCTGATTAGGACAATCTTTCACAAAAATGTTGTTTTATGTGACAAAATTTGTATTGGGATGAAATTGTAGGGGAAATAAGCTGAATCTTACATCACTAGAAGCATGGATGAAGAAGTGCAAAGCACCTGCACTTGACCATACGCTAAGACTTTTCCATGAAATCAGACAAAAGGGCTTTAAGATCTATCTGATCTCAACAAGAAGGGAGTCTTTAAGAGATGCCA
This sequence comes from Handroanthus guayacan, assembly GCA_014898755.1. Classification (NCBI taxonomy): domain Eukaryota; kingdom Viridiplantae; phylum Streptophyta; class Magnoliopsida; order Lamiales; family Bignoniaceae; genus Handroanthus; species Handroanthus guayacan. Next base: position 227,643 of record JACFYI010003453.1, on the reverse strand, counting down.
CTGTTGACAATCTTATCAAGGAGGGGTATCATGGATGGTCTCGTCTTGTCTTAAGGTAATTTCATTAGAACATTTGGGAGGGTCTACGTTGATGGAATTTGTTCGATCTGATTTGATCTGAATCCAACTTTTTCTTTGACTAGGGATCTTCAAGATGAAAATAAACATGTACAAAACTACAAGGCAGAGGCAAGGAAGAGGTTGGTTAGTGAAGGGTACCGCATTTGGGGCATCATTGGTGATCAATGGAGCAGCTTTGATGGAAGCCCAAGTGCTAAAAGGACATTCAAGCTCCCAAATTCTTTGTACTACATTGCTTGAAGCTTTTAGGTTTATAATAAGATGAGAGCATATATGTTATGATATAATTCGCATGAATTGATGTTGTTGGTGCAAATGGTTTTGTGAATTTTGTGCAACTATATGCACTTTTATGTGATGTACTCTGCTTTGAGATTCCAACTTGCAGGGACCATGCCCTGAAATGTGCAATGTTCATTCTGCAAATTATGTTGGAAATATACCGTGTTCCTTGTAAGAATCTAAGGAGATTGATAAAAGGGTTTGATTTCACTTCACTATGTTACACAACAAGAAAATGCAATTCTACCGGCGGAAAGATCGATTGGTAAATTGATGCAAAACTGCAGATATTTCAAGAAAATTGACGAACTACCGACGGAAAAAATTTCGCAGGAAAACCATGGTCGCAAACAATTTTCGATAGTTGTGTCAGCAGTTTGATTCACCAATAAAAATGATTGGTTGTATGTCGATAGAATTCCAAAGGACAAATTAATAGTTAGAAGGCTAAATCACTGTCGTCCGTTGCATCGATTTTCTACAATGAATCCATCAATACGCTATTTAATTTTTATTTATAATTTTTTATGAGCTTCTGGTCTAGAAACTGTTTATAATCAAATTAATTATTATTTGATTTTAAAATACTTTTCGACGGCTTGTTAGTCCATAAGCCATCAAAAAATTATAATTATTTTATTTTTCTTAATTATTTTACTGATGGTTTATCCATCTCTAAATTATCAAAAAATTTTATTTTAAAAACATAACATTTATTTTTTTTTCAGAACTTGTTAAAAATATAAATGCATTCACATAAATTAAACTCTAAAATGGCAAATGTAAAACAAATTATCAATATAATATTAATTACAAATAATACAAAACTTAACAAATTATTCGATAGAAAATCATCTATATCCTACAAACTATGAGGCCGGTGGATCATGATAATCCCTTAAGTACTCAGTGGCCTCATATCCCTCATTTTCCTCCTCCTCCTCATTGTGTAGATCATTGATCGAATGTTGCTTGTGCAGTAGCGATGACGGTACTCGTGGTGGCTGGGACGAGTGAGGTGGAGCTAACCTGTACAAGGGATAGTGCATTCGAATGATGATCATATCTAGCTCTACATCAACAATGCTTATGTATCCTCAACTCACTGCATTCTCTATACCATTTGCTCCTCGAGGTCACCCAATTTGCCTGCACATTCTCCATAGTTGATGATGTCCCTTTATTGCACTGTGGTAGTGCCACATTACTAGTATCCCATGGTGTAGAGGCAAACTTTCTTGTTATGATCCCCGACAACGTTTTCCTAGATGTCTGACTCAGACTACTAGGAGCTAATACTTGTTATCGCATCATTACTGTTAAGTTGTGCATAGGTCTAGCTAACCAACCACTTGTACTGGAAAGCCTCCTATAAAGTTCAACAAACCATATCAGTATATCACTACATTGAAAAAAACCTAAGTAATACACATAAATTGTGTAAAAATTCTAGCGGTCTTCGGTGATCACTCATCAACCCTATTGTTATCCGCCCTCCACTGGTGGATGCGAACAAACACCTCCAGAACCATCAGCAACCTGGCCAACTCTTGGGCATACACGATAAATTAAACACGTTATTAGCTCATGTTATGAATTTCAAAATACCATATAATAATGATTAAAATAGTTACCAAATGGTCAACATGGGTATAAGGGGATATGCATCCCTTGGTTTGCAAAGACCATCGATTTCAAAAGCCCTATTCTTCTTTGTCTATGGAAGTTTGCAAGTGCCAAGTGCTTGTAGAGGACATGCCAAATATGGTCCTCCATCTAGATAGGTCTGTCAACACTCCTACAGGCCTCTAAATACAGGTCTATGAGTGATGGTTGCACTTTGTGGTGAAGGCCCTCCTTATGTGCAACTCATGATAGGGCTCCAAAGTAACATTTATCCATAATAAAGAGAAATCATAAGATGTTGCATATAATGAAATACAAAACTTAAGTATAGTAAATGATATTACTTATCTTCCACTCTAGAAACCATATATCTATTACCTGATTGGGAACATCCTACCCGTTTTTAACAGTGGCAAGCTTATCCTTGATTACCCGACACAAGTGCATAATTTCGGGCTTCAATAGCTTATACCTTGTTGAAAATAAACATAATCATAAAATAATGCAAACATCCATATAAAAACTAAATTCAACAACTCTATAATATGTACCTAGACTAAACTCTTGATCTCTCAAAAGTAAGACAAATCCTTCCCTGGGGAAATGGTGCAGATTATGGACTTTTTGTTGGCCTAGTGGGATGAGTAGAATGAACAAACCAAGGCATTGAGCCCGGTCGGCTCGGCCCCCAAAACCGTTTGGCCCAAGTTTAAACGGTTCGAGATTTAAACAGACCGGCCTGGGTTAGGACGAAAATGTATATTGAAAGGTCCGGCCCATAACCGGCCTTCCTAATAATAGATTCGGATCTAAATAGGCCCGGGTTAAATGGGCTGGGCTAAATAGGCCTTAAACGGTTCGGGTCGGGCTGAACCATTTATTCATTTATTTTTTAATATTTACACCATAAAATTCCCTATTTTTTTTTGTTTTTTAAATTTTTAAATTATTTTTAAATTTAATTATGCTAAACCGGGCTTATGTGATCCAATTCAGAACTAGACCACATATAGGGCCGGGCCAATTCCGGTTCGAGCGGGCTAGCGGGCTTTGCCGGTTTCGGGCCCAAAATTTTGGGTCCGACATTAACCTACATCTGGTCTGGTTGTGATCGGCCTGCTTACATTTTGTAAACAGGCTAGGCCAGGCCCACCAACCCACTTTGACATCTCTAAGTGCGATAATGATGAGCCTTATTGCTGATGATGTTGAGTGAGAAGGGCTAGGTGATAATAATGGTATGGGGGGTAGGCCTTGAGTGGGGATAACTATCGAGTTACTTGAAAGATTTTAGCTAGTCATGCCTGTGTCAAACCAAGCCAAAATATTTTGTTTTTTCTTTTTTTTTTTTAAACAAAACTAACAATTTTATTTCATCTGATTAAGATTAACTTTATTATCAATAATTTTGGCATTAAATTATTAACAACCGACATAGGCAAAAGCATGTTGAAACATATTTTTGTTTTAAGATTTCTCAATATTTGAATTACCAAAAATTCTTTAATAGAAACTTTTACACCCAAAATATCCATTGAAATATTGTTTAATCCAAAAAACACAATTCATTAATTTATTTTAAATTATTCAATAATTTTTTTGCCGAAAATATATTTCTTAAATTAAAAAACTTATTGAAGCGGTTTTTTAGTATAAATATTTTCGGTATTATCTTTAATAAATTATATTTTAGAAATAATATTTTCTTAAACTTTGGGTTAATCCAAATACAATGAATATTTCATAAATTTCTTAATTTTTCTTTTTTAAAAAAGAAAAATCTATTTCTGAAAATTGAAGTAAGCATGTAAATGAGCTTGATGATCTCAAGCTCGAGCTTGATCAAGGTTCAATGTTTGATGACTTCATGTGTCTTAGCTTAATACTCGCAATTGGGCTGGTGCTTAAGCCTCAAATTGTAAGCTCAGTGAGCTCAAGCTCAAGCTCATTTAGTTTGCATACGAACATGACTCGACTTGGAATTTTTCCCAAGCTAAACTCATTTGCAGTCCTAGGTTAGAGTAGCATTTGATGGTTATCATTATGTCCATATCTGATGTTCTTAATTACTTGGTTAGACCCGGTTTGACCCCACCACATCACTCCATGTTACTCATACTACAAAAACAACAAAGCAAAAAGGAGTAGACAGTTAAAAATCTAAATTAAACCCCTTTTTCTCATGCTTTTGGGGATTGTAATAGGAAGAATTTGATGTGGGGTTGGCTCACATCAAACCCCATCCCATTTTGTTAGTTGCCTTACATTGCTTTGTCACAGCAGTTAGCAATCTAAAAATATTGTAAAGAAAAAACAAAATATAAAAAATTGGTCAAAGTATTAAGCCTACGTCCTACATTTGATTCAAAAAGGACAAATTTAATTATTTGGTACACAAAAAAAAATTAATTATCTAATGTCACATATATTTTTTAGAATTGTACGAAATACTGAATTTAACTTGCAAAGTTTTTCTGCTTTAAAAATATATAATTATATGATGTAAAAACATATATTTTTAAGCGGGGCGAGGAGCTTACCCTATCCCACACCTCATTTATTTGTCCGAGATGAACCAAGTAACCTCAACTCCACATTTTAACCGGTTTCATTGCCATGCCTAAGAAATAGATAAGATTATCATATTAGGAGCTCTGTGGTGATTTAAATACGTGCCAATTTGCCTTTGTTTTTTATAATGAGATCATGCTACAAGATTAATTTAACGACATATTAGTATATTTACTTTCAAATCTAACACATAATTAATTTATTATGAGGGATTGGGGTTGACATATAGTCATGATTTTAGTAAAAATGGCCCACATATTCCAGGCCAGCCCATTACAAATTTTGTGCAACCACCAAAATAGCTTAATTTTATCTAGGTTTATCATGGCTATCAAATAGCTCCTTAGACTGCATTAATTTCTAGCCTATACAATACCTAGTATATTAATTACTTTTAGTGTTCCAAAAGTGAAAGACATGCTATGTTCAAACTTGCTCTCTAGCTGCCTATTTATACCTATATAGATAATATATATATATTACTCTATATTATAAGAGAGAATGCGCGTGCATTTGGTCTGA
>JACFYI010003453.1:174787-185014 GCA_014898755.1 Handroanthus guayacan | reverse complement strand
GTATTTTGCACATTTCCTATTTCATAAGATGTAAATTGCAATTTATCATAAATTTATATATTCCTAAGAGGTCTACTGTGGAAAGTTTAGCTTTTTTAACCTTTTTTTTGGGACGAGATCCGCTATTTCAAATTGTGTTTCATCTCCTATTACATGCCTTTAAATACACATCATGTGTATGGAATATTTTCTTATAAAAATATTTCGCAATAAATACAATACGCACGGCATGTAATTAAATGTATGGAATAGGAGATGAAACATAATTTGGAACAGGGGATCTCGTCCCCTTTTTTTTTTTCCCATGAAACACAAATTTGTGAGCACTTACAAATAAATTAGTGCTATGACCACGCGCCAAAATTCATTTAAGGGCAAGTATCATTAAAGATCCCTGATAATTTTATTTTTCTCACTTTAGACACTCATATTCTATTTATGATTTTAGAGTCCCTAAACAGATAAATTTGACTACTTTGGTCTACTGGTCAATTTTTTGATCACTTTTCCTCAGAAAAAAGATTCACCTGCCGTTTTTTCAAAGTTATTATGATCAATATTATATTTCTTATTGCATTTTAGTCTCTACATTGTTCCAAACTATAAAATGAAATCCAACCATTTTTTTTCTCCTTTTTTTTCTACTTTCTCATTTATATTAATGTTTGAACTAAAAGCTATTTTATTTTTTTTTTCAAAGAAAAAAAAATAACTGAAAGCCAGTGGTTGCTTTTCTGTCAAAAAAATAAAAGGACATATTAAATTAAGTTCAACTTATAGGCAGTGGTAGCTTTCTTGAAAAGAAAAAATCTCAAGTGATTTTGTCTTACTCATTTCCCATAAACGTCCAAATTCAAACATTAAGGAAGCAATTTAGCTTTTTCTTGAAGAGAAAAAATCTCAAGTGATTTTGTCTTAATCTCATTTCCCATAAACGTCCAAAGTCAAACATCAAGGAAGCAATTTAAATGACTTATTGAACATGTGTAACAAGGCATCTATACAACTCCACAATTGTAGCGTTTCTAGCATAGAACACCTATGTTCATATGCCTAAAAAACACAACTTAACATAGTAAAAATAAAATAAAATAAAAAGAAAAAAGAAAACACATTAAGAAAACAATAATCAATACTGAAAATGACAAAAAAATTCTGATTAAAAATTATGCACTTTTCTATAAAAAAACGATTGCAAAAAGCAAAAAACAAAAAGCTAAAGAAATCATCTAATTGTATTTGGGACTTATATGCCAATCTGCAACAACTTGAAGCCTCATTGCATTACATTTGTGTAGATCTCTCTTACTAGGTCATGGAATTGACAGCCAATTGGTGCAATTTATTAACCAATTTTTGAGGAAAGAAAAGCCCTAGAATTTTCCACAAAGCCTTTGTTTTTTCTAAAGCAGTAAGGTTGCTGTTCTTTTTATTTTGTTTAGAGAGTAAATCATTTTTCAAGTGATAGAAATGTGATCTGCCAGGCGCTTCTTCTTTTTTTCTTTTTAACCTTTTCTCAATATGTTTTTTTTTCCCCTTTACATCATTATTTCACATAGTCATGTATAGTGATTTGCATTATAATTTCACGTAATCATGCATTGCTTTAAAATTTTGGTATTTGGTTTACTATTAGTAAGGGGGCATATTACCAAAATTCTCTCTTTGTCCCGAGAAATTACTAAAGGGTAAATTGATGTTTCTTGATGGTTCAATTGCAAATTGATGTGGCTCGTTATCTAGTTTATAGAATAATTACCTCTACTTAGAGGTGTCAAACGGGCCGGGCCAGCCCGGCCCACGAAACCGTTTAGCTCGGCCCGCGATGGTTCCTGGCTTATCCGGTCTTGGGCTTAGGCGGGCCGAAATCCTTTTTGGGGTGGCCCGATCCCTAATTGGCCCTTTTGATAATGGGGCCGGGCCTCAACGGTTCCAGGTTAAACGGTTATGTGCTAAACGGGGTTTAAACGGTTCCAAACTAAATGGGCCCTGAACAGGCTAAATGAGCCGGGCTAAATGGGCCGAGCCTTTTTTTTTCCCTTTTAATTTTTTTAAGCAATTCTTAATATAATTATAATGAAGAAGAAGAAATACACAATTTTCGATTTATTTAGCTCAAAAAACTCTTAAAAATTTGAAAAGAAATTCTATAGATTTTGTATACAACATATTTTATTAACATGATAAAAATTAAAGTAATTTAAAATAATATTTTTAAAGTATTAACATAATGTAATATTTTAAAGTATTATTTTAGTTGTATTTTTTAGAAAAACAATATTTTCAACAAACACTCCCCGATGTTTAAATAATTATCATTACATTCCTACTGTGTAGTTTAAATAATATATAATTATAATTATGCCCCTGAACATATGTGTAGTTATAGTTAGAGTTACAAGATGTAGACATTCTCTTCATAATTTTATAAGGGAATAATTATCTCAACATCCATTGGGCTTTGGCCTAGTCACATAAACACAGCCAGTAGTTTGAACAATTCAATTAATTTGAAAAATTACACTAACAAATCTAGTTCATCACAATTAAATCCCGTAAAGTGTAATAAATTAACTGAAATATTATAAGACATCCTATTGATTTAACTATAGAAAGTATTATTGTAATTTTTTAAATCACATGAGGTATTTCTGCCAGCAGGCTAAACTTTCAGGGTGCTAAGATAGTTATTTCGTTTATAATTTCTTTATGCAATTATGTCTTTGGTTAGGATGTAAACCGGCTAATGTGTTTTGTTTTCCTGGGATTTATGACTTTCATATTTTGTAATGAATTAGTTTTCATTTATTTTTATTAGTTGGTTTGCTTTGCTTGGTTATTTTATTTGGAAGGTCTTGTGATCTTGATCACCTAATGGATCCAGTTTTTATTGATTTAATCTCGAAAGAGAAATTTTACTACTTAGATTAAGAATAACTTAGCCTAATTAATTATGTGATCTGTTCATTATTTGTATTTTTAAAACAAAATAAAATACAAATATATGAAAGAGTGTTCTTGAAGTCATAATTTTAAGATCAAAATAAGTCACACTTCTTATTTTAAATAAGTGACAAACCCTAAATTCAAATTTATGTCTTTCTATTAGGTGTTTGCATTTCTACAAATATGCCTTCGTTTGCTTTGAGAAATATACAAAATATATATCCTCTACATCCTTTATTTTTCAATTACTTATTCTACACTCTTTATCATTTGCTTGGAAGTAAACGTCAATTCTACTTGCATCGGAGGAATGACGAAATTCTACTCTAGAAAAGTGCAATTTTGCATTATAGTTATGTTAAAATTTAAGACCAATCATAATTTAAATATAGTTGAACTAATGAGTCAATTAGCTAATGTGGTGCATGTAACTCGAGGGTTGACTGTCGATGCACTCGTATCCTAGTATTAAGGTGGAAGTCTAATAATTAAAAAGTTATGAGTTCGATTTTTATTAATAACGTTTAGACTTTCTTCTACCACATAATAATTTTGATTATATAATATAGTGATTTGCCTGTTTGTTAATTGTATTCGAATCTTGAATTATTAAAGTATTTAATTTGATATATTGATAACTTATCAATTGAACGTAATTATTTCTCTAAAAAAAGAATTTAACCCATGAAATAATGTTACAAGTTCAAACTCATATGCGATGCCACGTATGTAATGGATAGAGTTTTGTCATTTGGCTGCACTTACGATGAAAGTTTCGCCCTTTTAATAACAATATAATAGTTTAAATTAAATATTTTATATTATAACAACGTGCGATTTCCATCACACGTAAGAGGATTGCTATTGCTATGTAAATCACTAGGATATACCGATAACTTTTCTAAAGCTTTTTTACTTTTCTTTTTTACCTTATAAAAAGACTAATAAGTCAAATAATAATAATAATAAAAATATTTTTTTCCAGAAAAAGAAAGTAATTATTCTCATTTGTATATTAGTACTGCAATTTACAGATGCACACGTGTTACCCCAAAAATTCTCAAAGGACCACATATTTGTTTCTTCCCCCATTATAGAAGGACAGAGACAGAAAAAAGAGAATCGAAAATCGGAGAACCAGTCAAAAAGGTCCTGTCCACTGCACCGTCGCCACTTAGCAGCCACGGCCGCCCTTTAAGCCTACTGAAAGAACATAACCTATTCTGTTTCTAAAATACTATGAAAATAAGTCAATAAACTACTTGCAAACTACACGCGCGGCAACGGGACGTGTCCGCACTGTCCAATCGCAACCAAGGATTACAGTAGGGCCAATACACCCGGCATACATTATACTTTTTGGTTTTACCTTTGTTGATTAACAAATGAAGCCTCCAAGAATGTAAAAGTGAAGTATGTAATTAACTAATTGTGACATTATGTTATATTATGTGGCACTAGTCAACCACTTGTATTATGGTAGTTTGGTACGTGTTTCCTTGTAGTGATTAAGGTAATTTAATTATATTTAATTATCTAAATTTGGGGTCTAAGAGATAATAATTTTTATGATATTATTGTCCGGTTTTGACTTATTGAAGATGAAATAATATTTATTTATTCTATGTTCATCATTCAAATTTTTTATAATAAGTCCCATAATCTAATAATAGTAGGACTAATTTAGTTGAGGAGAAAAGGGTCGATAAAGCCCGACTATCAAGAACAATCATATGTTTAGTAGGGCTTACAATTATCAACATGTCCGCAATAAATTTTACAATCTTAATTTATAAGCATTAAACTCATGATAAATGAACTTACTTGTAAAAGAGCCACATTAGTTTATGGTTGAATTATCTGAATTGCCACTAATAGTAAATATCAACTTACCATTTAGTAATTTTTGGGTAGAAAAATGTAATTTCAGTATTTTATTCCCTTCTACCAATATTGAACCAAACAACAAATTTTTAAAGTGATACAAGATTAGATGAAATTATCACGAGTGCTTATAATATGGTTTTAACGGTTTTATAATAAAATTTATACTGTACCAATTAATAAGGTTTTAATACCAATATTGGACTTTTCGATACCAAGATCATTACTTTTAGTATCATGCTGTCTCAGTATGGTTTAAATAATTCACTATGGGCTAACAAAATTAGTACTGTTTGGAATTATAATAATTTATTTTTATTAAAAATAGCTTACAGTATCTCATAAGTAACCATAAGGCTGCTTATGAGATTATAGATTATTACTGATTAATTTTAAAGAACTTATAGCAGAAGCAGAGTTTTCAAATATTAAAATATCAATTTTCAGTAGCCCATAATTACATAAGTGTTTTTCATAATAAATTTCGAACACCACTTTAGTTTAACATCTCCGAAGAAGATTAGAAGAACTTACATTCTATTGTAAAACCTGTTTGGAACCAAAATTTAAATTACTAATTTAAACTAATATAATATATTAAATTCAATTGTTATATATATTTTTTTAAAAAAATAATAATATAAAAGTATAATTTGAACTTTATTTTAGTTTAAAGTCCCATCAAATTTACATCCCAATCATGGTATTAAAATAAAGAGGGTCCAGATTTTGCGACTGGAGAGTCGTAACTCGAAGAATCCAAACCCAATTTGAAGACAGCAGGAGAAAGTTGCACCCCTCACCGTACAATTCCTTTTGGCCACACGCCGGTGGCGGAAGCAGCCCGCGCCATTCCGACCTACGCGTGTACCCCTCACGCAAATCTACGTATACATACGTATATCGTATCCGTTATACTCTCAGCCGTCACGGGATTGCGGCTTGGATTTTTTATTAGCTTAATTATTCCAGATGGAGCTGTTCCATTCTCAGTTGCCGTTTCTTTTGTGATTTTTAGGTGAGAATTTCATGAGTTTGTTTCTGATTCTTCTGTGGAATTTACGGTTTTATTGTTAATTGAATTCGCTGTAGTTTACCCCTTTTTAAATCTTCTGTCGACCTGCGGCGATTTTGAGTTAATTTTTGAATCTTATATACATAGATGCTTGAGAGTTCCTTAAATTTCTGAGTTTTGATTATGCGCTGGGAAGGTTCATTGTTCTTATTTGTGGTTTGTACGTAGGATTTTTTTTTATTTTTTATTTATTTTTTGAGGATTTATATATTTGATTTGAATGTTGTCCTGGTAAGATTATTTGTACGTTAATTTTAAAGTTGTTTCTTTGGGTTTACGGGATTTGAGCTCAACAAGGGCAAATACTTTTGATCAAAGAAGAAGTTCGTTGTCATGCTGCGGTGTTGCTGCTGATTATTTTCATGTGACGTTGGACAGGACACTTGAATTGCCCCCATATTGGTATTCGACAGCATGTTATAGGCTAGGATAGTACTATATTTCGCATGGAAAATATGCACGTAGTCAAACGAACCTTTATGTTTGATAGAGTGCCATTCAGCCAACCTTGTCTATGACAGATGAGGATCATGGCGAATTGGTTTGCCATCAAATAGGCCCGTCTAGCTGATGTCTAGCTTGATCTTTGAACTTTGCTGTTCATTTACGATTCATGTTTTCTCATTAAAGACTATTGAAATGGATTTTCATGAAATGAGGAAAAAAAAAAAAGGCCCTGGATCAATTTCATTGATAGGGAGCCAAAAATACATTAAGATTTCATGACATTGCACTTTCTTTAGCTAAGATTTTGTGCTTTCTCTTGAGGGAATATGCCATAAAAGATGATCTTAGAGCAGACCAGAATCAGATAATAAAGTGACGTTTACAAAAGAAAAAATTAGTACTTCGCCGACTGGAATGGTTCTAAATGGTCTAGGCAAGGGTTCGTTGTTGTGGTGGAATGGAGTCATGGAATAGATGAACAGGTTTGTCCACACATGTTAATACTGTGTGCGTCCCTATTTAGAGATCTTATTTCCCAAAGAAGTGATATATTTCATGTTTGGGTGTGGGAGGAATTTACCCAACTTCATGAGGCACAGAACCAACAAGCTCCTGTTATTACATCTTTTACAGAACTCCCTAGCCTCTGCTTGGCTGGCCTGCACAGAGGAAGAATTCTCATTCACAATTCTATAGATAGTCCTTGTAGCTGATTCATATTTTTCTGTGCATTTTCTTCTAGTAGATGTTGTATATTTTGCATTTTACCTCTTTGAGATTTGAGTTTGATGGGATTCTTGTGGTGTAAGTTAAATAGGTGATCGGGGAAGCTGAGCTGTTTTCTAACAACTTACATCTAAGCAGCTGTTGTTTACACAAAAGCCAACAATGGAAGCAAAACCAGCTTTACCTATTCAGAGGTCAGGTGCAAGACCGATTAGTAACCATGGTGCCTCAACGGATTTACCATCATTTCCTGTTCTTCCAACCCCTTGGGAGGAGACGTATCCAAAATTTTCTGAGTCGCAGCACATTTCCTTAGAGAGGGAAGTTGTGCAACGTCTTCCAGCTGTCGTTTCACCATTGTCTTCCAACAGTGGGGCTGTTGGACATATATTTTCTTCATCTTCAGGATTTTCTACTGATCTTCATTTTTCATCAGTGCAACCTCAAGAAAAGCATCCAAGACAATCCCCTTTCATTTCTCAGTCAAAAAGTGGCGATAAACCAGCTTTACTACCACATTCTGTTGGTTCTCAAGTTCTTCGACCCACTGCATCAAGTCCTTTTAACAAAGAATATAATGAGTCCTGGTGCACAGATGCATTGCCTGATTTCCTCGATTTTCCAATGAGTACCACAATCCAGAATAGTCAACTAGATGGTAATAATAGTGGCAGCATTGCCATTCCTTCCGAGGATCTCAGTAAACCAAATGATTGGCAGGACTGGGCAGATCAGCTTATTAATGATAATGATACTTTGGCTACCGATTGGAACGGGCTTCTTGCTGATGCAAGTGCTGTAGATCAGGGACCAAAGGTGGAGGTTATTTCTCTGCACATGAGTTTTGTAGTAGGCATTTTATTTTTCTTGGTCAAATAGGGTCAATAAAAAATTTGAACTTTTTGTATTTCTTCTATTACTCTGGGCATCATATCAGATCTCCCAACAGTCAACAGATATCTCAAAGCAGCAGCCTCAAATCTCCCAGCAGCAGCACCAGATGTCCCAGCAGCTCCCAGGTACACCTGGAGAAATTTTCACCAGTGGCGGTCAATCATCATCTGCAAATGCTGCTCCAGCAAAGCAACGCATGCGTTGGACACCAGAACTTCATGAGGCCTTTGTGGAAGCAGTCAACAAGCTTGGTGGCAGTGAAAGTATTTCAACTCTATTTGATTCACTGCTTCAAAATGACCTGGTGTAAAGTTATTGGCCTGTTACTCACACCAATGATTTTGCAGGAGCTACTCCCAAGGGTGTCCTGAAACTAATGAAAGCTGAAGGGTTGACCATCTATCATGTAAAAAGCCACCTACAGGTATGTAAGATTCTACAGAAGTAGCCTTCTCCTAAACCTGCGTAGAATGGATGTCACTCTTCTTAACATCTCTTTACTGAACTGCAGAAGTACCGAACTGCTAGATACAAACCAGAGACAACAGAAGGTGTGCTACAACTTTTCCCCAACTTTTTGCTATAAATTTCATACTTTTCATGTTCTGGATCATACTAGATCTTCCTTAAGCTTACAAACAGTAAAATCAATATGGTTAAGCTATGTGACATCTTCTTCTCATTTTCATGACGTGATAGTTAATTTTTTTTTCCTTCTTCTCTCCTTTTGAAGTGGCTCTGTCATAAGCTATAGGAGTTACTTTCATTTTCCTTTTCTGCCTTTTGGTGGTAGGTATTACTAGTTTACTTGGATGTCTTTCCTCCTGATATTCCAAATGATTAAGAGGGCGTTTGACTAAGCTTATGTAACACATCTTTAAAAATCTTGCATCTGATAAAATGGTTTTGGAGCTTATAACATGTTACATCTTATTTTAGAAATAAGTTGTTGGAGTGTTTGGATAAAATAAGACATTAGAACTTATAAGATGCTAATAATGACAATTTTGTAATAAAGGTGGTTAAATATTGAAAGACGTGTTAAGATCTTAAAAATAAGTTAGAAATTTCTTACTTTCCTAAAAGAGCTTATGAAATCCTAACATTTTAGTTTGGGAGCTTATAAGACCATTTTCAAAAAAATTGCCAAAAACTTTTTGACATCTTATAAGCTTTTAAGCATCTTATAAGATGTTTTAGAGAGCTTATAAGCTCACCCAAACAACATCTAATTAAGTGCTTCAAGTGTTTTTTATTCAATATTTTCCTTTGCTTAACTCTATCAATTCACACTTGAAGTGAACGCAATGTGTTTGTTTTCCTTCAGCTCTTTACTATGTCAGGATCCTATTTTCTTTTGCCTTTGGCATAACAAATTCCATTGCCTTTGTTTCTTATTGATTCATAGTTAATCTGTGTCATATTTTATAATCTTGCTGGAACTTCTTACGGTAATGCTACTTCCACTAACTTACTATAACAGATGCACTTTTGCTTTCTTGCCTGGCTTATGTTTACCCCTATAGATGCTAATTTTTCCCCCATTTGAGAGCTTTCCAGAGCTTTCAGAATCAATAACAATTTTTCTCTCTCTAAAACAAAATATTTTGAAGCAGACAGACAAGGTTGTGTGCTATAATTGGTTCAGGAAGCAGTTAAAAGGAAAAAAGACTACACATTACATACACGAAAGATGTGTCATCCTCTCCATTTCACTTAATGATGACCTCCAAAACCCTGGTTCTACTCTTTTGTCAACCTTGTGCGGGGGTGATGAGCGTTCATGACTTATCAAATATGCTAGAAACTAAGTGCGTAGAAGAGATTAATATTTGGCATTGCCTAAGAGAAAACCATGTTTTCTTTTGCAGAATCTTCAGAGAAAAAACCTGCCTCCATTGATGATTTGTCATCCCTGGACTTAAAAACGTGAGTTTGATTGCTCTATGCTGAATTCTTATCACTGAAACCATGATTTCTTTTGTTAAATCATGTCTTTTACTGCATGCATTGGAGTTGAATACACCTGGATTGAGTAATTACAACTCTGATATCTATTGTCTAGATTTCATAACTTTTGCTTTCTTGAATGTGCCACTGAAAGAGGGATTGGCAATATCTGTTAGAAAGATTGGACTGTCATTAAATTTGACTGAGCGTGGTTGCTGGATGGGACGGATTGAAATCATGGATATAGAGATCAAGAAAGCTTTAAATAGCCTTATATCCCTTTGTCTCTGTTTTCTATTTTTTTA
>JACFYI010003453.1:150343-172785 GCA_014898755.1 Handroanthus guayacan | reverse complement strand
TTGGGCCTAAAAGAACGAGTTGTTGAGTTTGGGGGTGGTGTTATAAAGGTTGGTACCAATTGCAAGGATTGGATCCCTTCCAAAACAATATAACATGGGCCCTTTGAAATTATACTGGCAACTCGGACACATTCAATACTTATGTTTATATTTTACTTTTACAAAATTAAAATATTTATTTATTTTTTAATAATGATAAATATTTTTTAATTATTGAATATTTTTACTTGAATTTATTATATAGAATAATATAATTGAAAGATAAATTTAGAGAGAATAAAGTTTGAAAAGAAAAAAAAAATCATAGTTGAAAAACAAAATAGAAGAGCAAAACAAATATTAAAAAAAATAAAGAAAAGTATTTTATCATTTTTTATAACTACTTTGTGATTATATTTTAAAGTAAGGTTATTTTTTTACATTCATGATTACAGACCAAAAAAATAGCTTTAACCCTCACACTTTATATGTAATATATATATATATAGTCTTGCTATATAAAAGTTATTTACTTGTTTTCTTTCTAAGAATTTTTTGACAAACTAGAACAACCATTTAGAGAATTTCTTGATTTCAAATACAATCCCAACCCTTCTTTTCCAAAATATCTGCATGGTTTTACCACGTGTCACGAACTATTTGTTGTCCTAATAGATTGAGTTTGAGATAATATTTTTATTTGTCAATTTTAATTGGACATCAAATACTCGAATTTGACATGAGAAGCAAATCCTAATTGGTAGCAAATAGTTATCAATTATACGAAGGAAATAAATTTTAAAAACAAACATAAAAATAATGTTCTACGACAACTAATAAATAAATAAATAATCCAAAAAGAAAAGAAAATACCAAAAATGAATTAAAAAAAAATAAAAAAAAGAAAGATGACGTTGGTAGAGTTGAGTGACAAGTGCAAACTGTAAAAGGAAGTTTGGTATTAGGTCCAAAACACCTTTGAGTAGAAGCTACAAAGACATATATTGGTAACATATTACTCTTTCTTTCTTATATGTTATGATATTTTTTTTCCTTTACACAGTGGCAAAAATGAAGAAGCAACCTAAACTGTCCTTCTTCTCACCAATCTAACTTCTTTTCTAATCAAACTTTCTATATTGACCCCTCACCTATATGCTGGTACCCTCTCAACGCACACATACACATTATTTCTTAAAAACCCTCTTAGCTAAGCACTTTTTCCCACTACTCATTCTTTGTTACTTGATTTCTCTCTGTTTTTTCTCGATGTCTGGCCTTTTTACTGGCTCTCATGGCCGCAAAGAACTTCATGTTCTTCATGGCTCCGATGAGGTAACTAACTTCTATCTTTTTCTTAAAGTTCTTTTTCTTGTCTTAATTTGTGACCTTGCATGGATTTGTATGCATGGTTTACACCGTTTGCCAATGATCTCATGTTTTTTGTCTGTATCTGTGTCCGTGCATCATTAATGACATGCATGTAATGTTATGACAGCATCGGCCATCAGCGCATGAATCCATGAACAAGATCTGCAGGATTTGTGGGGACGATATCGGGTTGAGAGAGAATGGAGAGGTTTTTATAGCTTGTTATGAGTGTGGATTTCCGGTTTGCCAGCCTTGCTATAACTATGAGAGGACTGAAGGCCAGCAGACTTGTCCTCAATGCCATACTCGCTACAAGCGTCATAAAGGTCTTTAATTTCCCCCTCAATATTGCATACTTTGTGCTCTTCAATATCGTAAAGTAAAATCGCAAATTATCTTTGAATGCAATTGAACAGCTTATAACATCACTAATTACTTATGCTATACTTGTTATAATATGTTAATGATCAATAAATTAAATAGTGAGAGATATATATATTGTTGTTGAGGGACTAATGTGTAGTATACTTTGTTAAGGTTGTCCTAGAGTTGAAGGGGACGATGAAGAGAATCCTGATGATGACTTTGAAGATGAATTTCAGCTCAAGAATCATCACAACTATACTTCTGATTCTCATTTTTCGGTATTTTTTTCTCTATAGTGCTAAACAATATTCGAAACATCAAAATACTGCTTTCGATCTGCAGTCCGCGGAAAGTAAAGTTCAATTTTAACAAGAAAAGAAGTGGTATCAATTGAATGTCCTATGTGTGCAGGAACACGTGGACTACAGTCAGCACCAAATTCATATTAACGAAGCCGCCATTCCTTCTGTCGCAGGAAGTGGTAATCAAATTTCCTGTAAATAATTCAACCCGATCTACAGAATGACGATGATTAACACCTGTTTTCTTATACATTTGCTGTATTTGCAGTTGCAGGAAAAGATTTTGAAGGTGAAAGAGAAGCTGAGGAATGGAAGGAAAGAATGGAGAAATGGAAAACCAGACAAGAAAAGAGAGGTCTCTTTACCAAAGCAGATGATGGAGGACAAGACAGAGAATATGATGATGACTTTCTGTAAGATTTTCTCTCTCAGATTCTCTTTTCTTGGTTAATATTCGAACTACATTCTTTGTGCCAATTACTGTTGTTGTATTGTTTCCTCAGCATAGCGGAAGCCCGGCAACCACTCTGGCGAAAAGTTCCAATTCCATCCCGCCTGATCAGCCCTTACCGCATAGTCATTGTCATTCGTTTTGTCATTTTGTGCTTCTTCTTCCATTTTAGAATCTTGACCCCGGCATACGATGCTTTTCCCTTATGGCTGATCTCCGTCATATGCGAGATATGGTTTGGTATATCCTGGATTCTTGATCAGTTCCCCAAGTGGCTCCCCATTAACCGTGAAACTTATCTTGATCGACTCTCTTTGAGGTTTGAGCGCGAGGGCGAACCTAACCAGCTGGCCGCGATTGATTTCTTTGTTAGTACAGTGGATCCTCTTAAGGAACCTCCCATCATTACAGCAAACACTGTCCTATCAATCTTGTCTGTGGATTATCCAGTGGATAAAGTTAGTTGCTACGTGTCGGATGATGGTGCCTCTATGCTTCTCTTTGATGCATTATCTGAAACGGCAGAGTTTGCGAGGAGATGGGTGCCATTCTGCAAGAAGTATAACATCGAGCCTAGAGCACCCGAGTTCTACTTCTCCGAGAAAATCGACTACCTTAAAGATAAAGTCCAGACCACTTTTGTAAAGGATCGCAGAGCTATGAAGGTAACTTGTGGACATCATTTTAGTAAAGTCTGATGTAAGAAAACCATCCTTAGAGAGCGTCTCTTTCTTGCAGAGAGAATACGAAGAGTTTAAAGTGAGAATCAACGCATTAGTTGCTAAAGCTCAGAAGAAACCTGAAGAAGGATGGGTTATGCAAGATGGAACTCCATGGCCAGGGAACAATACCCGCGACCACCCTGGCATGATTCAGGTTTAATAGAATCATTCATAGAAGAGAAAGATAGATCCACAAACATGCTCAAGTTCTTTATCAACTTGCTAGACATAAATGATCTGACGTTTCTTGTGTTGCAGGTGTATTTGGGAAGTGAAGGTGCTCTCGATATCGAAGGAAAGGAGCTACCACGACTTGTGTACGTTTCACGTGAGAAACGACCAGGCTATCAACACCACAAGAAAGCCGGTGCAATGAATGCATTGGTAAGTAGCTACTAAGTTACAAGTTGGCTGTTTTCCTTTCATACGAAACTGAAAGATTGATTTGTGTTGCCGCCACATCTGCAATCGACAGGTTCGAGTTTCTGCAGTTCTGACAAATGCACCCTTCATATTGAACCTGGATTGTGATCACTACCTTAATAACAGCAAGGCTGTGAGGGAAGCAATGTGCTTCTTGATGGATCCCCAAATCGGGAAGAAGCTCTGTTATGTCCAATTTCCGCAGAGATTCGATGGTATTGATCGCCATGATAGATATGCTAATCGAAACGTTGTATTCTTTGATGTAAGTTATCAACATTATCATCCATTTTGCTCATCAATATAGCATCGCTAGTTCTTGAATCCTAGATATTGTTCTTGGATTGGTGGTTCAGAAGTTAAATCTGGTATTCTTTGATTATGATCTCTAGAATGAGTTCTAATATTGAAAACGATTCTATTTACCAGATCAACATGAAAGGTCTAGATGGCATCCAAGGGCCTGTATATGTTGGCACAGGATGTGTCTTCAACAGGCAGGCATTATACGGCTATGATCCACCGGCATCAGAGAAGCGTCCCAAGATGACTTGTGACTGCTGGCCGAAGTGGTGCTGCTGTTGTTGTGGTGGATCAAGGAAGTCGAAGGCTAAGAAAAAGGGACTCAAGTCTTTACTTGGTCTCGATGGAGCGTACAGCAACAAGAAGAAAATGATGGGCAAGCAATACACAAGGAAATCATCTGCACCAGCTTTTGATCTTGAGGAAATTGAAGAAGGCCTTGAAGGATATGATGAACTGGAAAAATCATCACTCATGTCCCAAAAGAACTTTGAAAAAAGATTTGGGATGTCACCAGTTTTCATCACTTCCACTCTCATGGAAAACGGTGGACTTCCTGAGGGATCTAACTCAACTTCGCTAATCAAAGAAGCCATTCATGTTATTAGCTGTGGCTACGAAGAGAAAACCGAATGGGGCAAGGAGGTATCGTCGTGTCTCTAAATCTTTCTTCATTTCTTCATAATAGCATTGAACCAAACCATGCAAAGTTGATCTTTACTACATTTGTTTTATCCACAGATTGGATGGATTTATGGTTCGGTTACAGAAGACATTTTGACGGGCTTCAAGATGCATTGTAGAGGATGGAGATCCGTCTACTGTTCGCCTAGGAGACCTGCATTCAAGGGATCGGCTCCAATCAATCTGTCCGATAGGTTGCACCAAGTTCTGAGATGGGCTCTTGGTTCAGTCGAAATCTTCCTTAGTCGGCATTGTCCACTATGGTATGGCTATGGAGGGAAACTCAAATGGCTTGAAAGACTCGCTTATGTCAACACGATCGTCTACCCCTTCACTTCCATTGCTCTTATAGCCTACTGCACGCTTCCAGCCGTCTGTCTTCTTACCGGAAAATTCATCGTACCAACTGTAAGTATCGTAAATGTGAAGATAACATAAACACAAAAACGAAACGATTGATCTGAGATAACTCTCATTCCTTAATGCAGCTGAATAACTTAGCAAGCATATGGTTCATTGCACTTTTCCTCTCCATCATAGTAACCGGTGTACTCGAGCTTCGATGGAGTGGAGTTAGCATTGAAGATTGGTGGAGAAACGAGCAATTCTGGGTTATCGGGGGTGTCTCAGCGCATCTTTTTGCTGTTTTCCAAGGTCTACTAAAGGTTCTAGCCGGAGTTGACACGAGTTTCACTGTCACATCAAAAGCAGCAGATGATGGTGAGTTTGGGGAGCTATATATGTTCAAATGGACAACTCTTCTGATACCACCAACAACATTAATAATCCTTAACATGGTTGGTGTGGTGGCTGGAGTTTCTGATGCAATAAACAATGGATATGGATCATGGGGTCCTTTGTTTGGGAAACTATTCTTTGCATTTTGGGTTATTGTTCATCTATATCCATTCCTGAAGGGTTTGATGGGAAGACAAAACAGGACTCCTACAATTGTGGTTCTTTGGTCAATTCTTTTGGCTTCAATATTCTCACTTGTTTGGGTTAGAATTGATCCTTTCTTGCCCAAACAAACAGGCCCTATTCTCAAACAATGTGGTGTGGAGTGCTGATATCCCCTCTTTATATATTTTGGTCACAATCTTATAATTGCCATTGTTGGCTTGTGGTTTTGGTTTGGAAGTACTATATGGACTATATTGCATGAGTTTCTTGAAGCATTTTGGTAGCATGCAATAGGAAAACTATCAAAGTAAAGTGCTGCAAAGGGTTTTCATTTCTGCCCTCTCTTTGTATTAATTTTAAGCATGTAAATCAAATTGGTATACTTCTTTTTTTTTTTTTTTTGGCCTTTTAGTTCTTGATGCTAATGGCATACTGCTCTATGTAAGCACAAAAAGTCTTGATGGTCCTTGCTACAATCACCTTTGAAGCTATCATTTTCATTCCTCAGGTTTTTCAACTTTTGTTATATATATATATATATATCATTTTTTTTTGGGCTAAATTTTATCATTGTTGTCTTTCCAAGGACAAACAAATTTAAACTATGATTTCCAGGAAAGAAAGTGAATTGTTGGTTAAAAGTACTAAAATGCCCTTGTGATAAGATATGATTCATTACCAAAATCCAATTTATATCCAACAATGGCATTCAATTGCAATTATAATTGATGTGGGGGGTCTATAAAATTCAAGAGTACACCAAATTGTTAAGAAAGTTGAGTGAATTGATCGACCAACTAAGTTCGAGTCATATTCACCTAACTAGGAATGTAAATAAGGAGGATATTAACCTATATAAGGCTATATTATATAATGTATGTACAATGAAACCCTATATTTTACCATATTCTATGCCATCCAAGACCATTATCATCATTTTTTTTTTTATCTTTTTCCTTTTTGAGCAAAAGACAATTATCATCATTCAATTAGTTTAAACATATTATTATGCTGTGTGAATAATATCTGAACATGGGTATAATTCCATTCTAATATTTCCAATGAGTGTGAGTAGAGTCTAATTGCAAATTGATAATATTTGGTATAAACATCCCAAATTTCTTTTTGGATCTAATTAGGTTCATCCCTCCCCCATGACTGGCCTACATTAGACTCAATCCGGTCAAATAGCCAAAAATCTTGTCCTTCATTAGAAGATATCAAAGTAGCCCAAGTTATGCACATCACCCATGCTGCAAGATTTGATAAATGATAGATCACCTATAATTAACTTGGGATAAGTCATGGATTGGTCTGCAACTTTAAGTCACCCCTTTGTTTTCTCTCAATTTTGCTTCAATCAACTTCCCCTCATTGAGTTAAGTATCGAGAGTTGTAGTTGGAAAACATTCGACGAATCTATTTTAATGTTATAGCGATTAGAATTTTTCAGTCTAGTCGACTTTCCACACCATCCTAGTAGTTGACCTGAGGAGAAACCTTTCCAAGGATTACTCCGCGAACTCATTTCAATAATCTTTGCCCCTTAACTCATAGTATAATTACTAAACAAGTTAGTGGTATCAATTGCTTAACTTAAGGGGGTAAATGAGTCATACTCGAGCTGAGTTCAAGTGAATGAAGGTGAGCTCGAGCTCGAGCTCGAAGTAGAATGTATGAGCACGAGCTCGACCATTAGTTCATTAAAATTTCAACTGACTTATTTTAGCTCAATTCGAGCTCTAATTTGGGCTCGTGAGCTCGAATTTGAAATTGCACTAATAACAAGTACATTAAATTTTTTAATTTCATTATAATGTGAGTAAATATTATTTATATAGTGTAATAAAAATGAAGAACAAAAGTATATGAATCATTTTTAATAATTAATATTATAATTTGATAATATCAGTAATATTTCATATATTTAAAATAAAAAAATATTATTAAAAGAAAGGAAAAAAAATGCTTATGAGTTTGAATGGGACCAATTCAGCTCGAGCTCGAGGAGGGATGGCAATTATACTCCCACCCGCGGGCATACACAAATATTTATCTGATACGGGATGAGTATAGTGGGCATTATTCTTCCTGCGAATGTGGATATGGATATGACATTTTTTCTTATTTAATAAATGAATATGGGTGGGAAGTATACCACCATCCGTTCTTGCAGGCCATTAAATAATTAAATTACTGAAATATTCTTATGATATAATGTTAAATTTTAATATTTTTTAATATATTATAAATTATATCTATGCCCAATATTATTTCTTTAATCTTTAAATAGAATACTTCCAGAATGAAAACAGGGAATGAGCTTTTGGGCCTTATCAATAAAGAAATCAATCCAATCAACCAATTTATTGCATATCCAATGTATAACAATGTCCAAAGATATAAAAAAATGAGTACAACAAATCAATTAAATATGCATTCAAGTCTCAGCAGAATTCACAAACATTAACAAATTCCTCTGAGATGGGAAACAACAACAACAAAGATATAGCGCCAAACCAAGCTCACAAACTTCACTGGGATTCTCTCTCTCTCTCTCTCTCTCTCTCTGATAGAGTCAAGCCTCAGCAGCACCTCGATTGAGAGCTCTATCCAGTCTTGTCTCAAAAGGAGTAGAGTGCCAATTAACTCTCTTATCCTGCCATATTACAATGTTTTAGTAACAAAAAATTTGAAAGCAAAATCATTTACCACTTTCTCATTTCATGAATACCTCTCTGTACTTGCTGGTTGTGTTTGGTATGCCCTTAAAAGAAGAGGATGAATCAGAATGCTTCGCTGAGTTCGAGTGATTCCAATAGGTCCCAACAGTGCCTATAATGGGCATCTCATCAGGGCTTCGACTAGGAGACTTCCTCGGCGAGTTAGAAGCTGAAATTTGTCTCAGCTCCTCAACTGTCAATGCGCCTAAAATTGGTCTATCTTCAAAGCTCCTCGCAGAATTGCACCCTTCGGACACGGTCTGGCCTGATGCAACGGTCTCAAAGCCACTAAAACTAGTCTTCTTGGAGGGTCTGATTTCGGGAGAAACCAACCAATTTGAAAGACTTGCATCAACTGCTATTTCTTGACTTGGCTTATTCGCTTGATCCGATTTTGCCTTGAAGCTAAAGGGTGCCTGCCCGAGAGTTGGTTCCGAGCTGAAAGATATACGAGGTGCCTCAAAGTTAGAAGTCAAGTTCTCCTTCTGTGGCTTCGATAGATGTGTCCCCTTTGATTTTGCAGCTTTCCACTGAGTAATGTTCTCGACAGGGTTGAGCACTGAATTAACATAATCACTTCTATCTCTGGCATTAGTTTTTGATCCAAATGCCTTGATTTCCTCGTCGGCTAGATATGTTTTAACAAGAGGACTCTCTACTTCCTCATCAATGGCTTGCAATGGAGTATTTCCGGTCCTCGATTCCATTGATTCAGTCAAAACTGACTCAGACCACACTTCCTCGCCAGCAATCTTAACATCAATATCTTCATCGGAGTCATCGTCATAATCTTCTTCATCATCCAAATCATCCAAGTCACTATCGCCATACTCTTCAGCTTCATCATCACTGTCTCTCGCGTTATGATACCTATGATTTGGAGGATACGATCCAACACTCGAGGTGATTGAATTATCATCTTCAGAGAGTGAATGTGATTGACTAGATGTCCTCCCATCATCCTGCTTTTCTTTCTCGATATTTATAGTACCCTCTGGCAGAGAATCAATACTTTCATGGACTGAAACATGCTCATATGTCGTGACATTTGAGTTAAAGGTAACTCTTTTTTTAGGGCTCGGACTTTGTTGCTCCACCACCTCAGGTTTACTTCTACACCAAAAACACAGATAAACTTTACTGTCAGGAAAAACGGACTAATAAAATATGAAGAAGATGGATTCTCAATTCAGAGAAAGAAAAGAGAAAAACAACAGGAATGCATGTCAAATTCATCCAAAATATCTCACAAGATGAAACATTGACATTCTTAAGAACAGAGGAAAGTTTCAATTCAGGAAACAAATTTAACAAAGAATGAAGGGCTCACCCCGACTCCGAAACCAAGCCAGCGGGGATTGTTTCTGTGATGGACTTTTCTGCAGTGACTATATTTTCCTGCTGAACATTCTGAACTCTATTTTTCTGTATCAAGAATTGTATCATAACAATTCAGCTCACAAGAAAATAGAACAAGATAAACATAGATAAAGGAAAAGAGAAGACTTTTTTATCATCAACTAATGTCAATGGCAAAAGAAAGAAGGAAAGTTTCGATCATCAGATTATTCAAACAGATAATTACTCAGATTTTACCAAGTCACGAAAATCAAGAAAATCTTATTTTTCAAAAATATTAGAACTTTTTCTGCTCTTTGAACAAAACCTCTACTCAATCAAACAGACCAAAGAAAACGGAATAAAAAATCTGATGAAGTCAGACAAATAACAAAGCTCCTTCTAATCAATAAAGTCATTAGTAGGAAAGCATCAAGAATGAAGAAAATCAACTCATCAACGTACACAACCAAAAACCTAATCAAATAAAACCTATACTAAAAGCCACAAAACCAAGAAAACTCAGAGATAATAAAAAACCCCACCGCTCGAATCTTCTCCAACATCTTTTCCTGCACAATCAAACAAAAACAAACAGTAGTAACAAGGAATTGAATCGAGCTAAGAAAAGAGTCTTTACTTGGCGTTGGGGACTGCCCCGATTAGCCCTCTGCTTGCGGCGTTTCTGATCCTTTGCACCACCAAAGCATCCAAGAAAACAACCCATTTTGGAAGAGAAAAAATCAAGAAGACCGAGAATCTTGCTTTCCCTTTCTTGATTTCAGAGAATTATGAGTTTAGATGATTAGAGGAGGGTCTGACGGCAAAGGGTCTCCATCTTTTTCCGCAGAGGAAAAAGAAAATGGAGAGCGTGGACGGAGAAAAAGGGAAGGTGAAACGGTCGAATTTTGGTGGGGTTAGGGTTTACCGGATTGTCTTTTTTTAAAAGAAGGAAGTGACCGTTGGAGTTTTGACATATTGGGAGTTGGGACAAACACAGGCTGTATTATTTATTTTTATATCCCTTCTCTTCTTTTTATTCTAATCAAGCCCACATTTATTAATTAATTAATTAATCAGTGGAAGTGGTATAGAAGTATCGTATGTTTATATTTTTCTCATTTTAAAATTTTGGAAGTACTAATTTATACTAAATTTTTCCATGTAAATGAGTTTTGATTTATTAAAGTCAAAATGATAAGCTTCTCTAGAAATTGATTTAACTATTATTGATGCACAAAGTTCGCTGCTTCATATCGTTGGAGAGGTACAAGGATAATTTACAAAGAAAATTTAAATATTTTTGCTATTTAGAATACATTTGGGCATAAAAACTTTAAAAAAAAAAAAGAAGGATTTAAAAAATTTGAGAAAAAAAGGAATTGTGCGAATTGATTGCAATAATTGCCTACAAAATTAAAAAATGTTAAAAAAAAAAAAAGGAAAAAGGAAAACTCGCCTATGATATATGGCATGAGTAATTATTAAAACGTGTTTGAAGTTCCGAACGCAAATTTTTTCCTTTGCTCTCTAACATTCCTCACCTCCTTGATTGAACGGCTTTTTCGAAAGAAACAAGTGGGTGAAAAGATAACATTAATATTATCAATTTTCTTTACATCTAATAAATCTTTTTATTTATGAAATAATGAAATGACCAATAAGATTTTTTTCTTATTTTTATTCTTCCAAAGAGAAACGATTAATATTAATCCATGCAATATCAATATATCTTCGATAAGGCATTTGTTCAAGTGACAATGTGAAAGTTTCATGGCCTAGAGATTATGGGTTTGATCTCCACCAGTGTGAAGGATTGTTTTTCTATGGCACAGTAAGATTGAGGGTTTTTTACTATATGATAGGTTCTTAAGAATTTTTCTTGTTGTATTATTGATCTTTGTTTGTTATTAATATATTGATATAATATTGTTTGAATGCTTGTTTAAATATCGTAATCGCTTCTCTTTAAAAAAAAAAAATATATCCACACACTAGTTGAGATCGAACTTATAGCACTTAAGATTATGAAACCTCCACTTTATTACTAAGACAAAGCCTCCTTGACAAATGTTCACTGAGTCAATTATCATTATTGTAGAAAATACTTATAAAATAAAAGGCATTGGTGTAATATCTTAATTTAGACACCTACCAAATCCCAATCAATATTTTCTTTGGGCCAAACTCCTCAGAAGTGCTAAGTGGTCAAATTGTACATCATCAGATTTAGTAGAAACGAAGGGCAATGTCCAAAAGGAAAAGAAATCATATTTTTTTAAGGGAAAAGGGGGGAAAGAGAATAAGAAAAAAAAACAAAAAAACAAAAAAGAGAAAAACACAAATCATATAAAGGAAGCAATTAATAAATAATAATCACGGGATTGGGATCCCACTACTTGCAAACTATTTGAATTTGGTCCC
The DNA here is from genome assembly GCA_014898755.1 of Handroanthus guayacan. NCBI lineage: Eukaryota > Viridiplantae > Streptophyta > Magnoliopsida > Lamiales > Bignoniaceae > Handroanthus > Handroanthus guayacan. The sequence continues at coordinate 160,796 of JACFYI010003453.1, read as the reverse complement.
TACTTTTGATTCTAAGAACACTCCTAGTGATTTAGTCCATTTTGTAATGCTGTTTTTGATGCTTTTTGAGGAGATTGATTTTATGCAACGGTTATCTTACTTTTGCATTATATTCCTATTGTATTACTCTTACAAACACTCCAATTAAATTTAACAACCTTTTGTTCTTAAATTTTTCTATACACGTGCGTTTACGCATCGAGATTATTTTTATTTTCTATACTATTTCGTTACAGATTTCTTGGTAAATATTTGAGTTGTTTTTTTTTCTTATTTCTTGTCTCACTTGTATAAAAAATAGAAAACCATACATTTTAAAGAAATATAATACTCAAACTGTATAGTTTCCTCCGCAATGAAAAACTTAATAAATCGTCTATTTGATTAAAAAAAAAAGGAAACAGAAAAAAGATCGCGGAGCAAACCTACAAATCAGGATGTGAGTATACAATCCAATTAGTAGGTATAATTTCCATGAAATTCTTCTATTATTTTCTATTTTAAAGCAAAAAAATAAGCTATATGCATGTGAAATTGATTTTAGTTTGAACTCTATTATAACTACTAGTAAACTATAATTGACAATTGCACTTGAAAAGAAAAAAAAACAATCCCACGTTGCAATAGCAGAACAGAGAAATGTATTCATTAAAATTCTAAGTAATACTACTATATAAAGACCACCATATGAAGAAAAATAGCTAGCAGGATTAACACAAAGGAAAGGGCAAGACCCTACATGCAGCTATTGATTCCAGGATCCATGTGTGTGGAATCACCTGACCCTGAATGTCTTTAGCCACATCTTCTGCTTCTGCTAATCTCTTGTTACAGACAAACAACTTACTTCTTTTGCCACACATCCTTGAGGGGATCATGACTACAAACAACCAATGTTGCAGACATCCCTTGCTGGTTTTGTCTTTGTGAAGCTATCTGCTCCATGCTCGCAAGAATGCTTCCTCCCCCAACTCTAACTAAATTTAAGAGATCACTCTTGTAAGCTGGAACAAAATCCCCACTGAAGTATAACCTCAAACCATCGAAAAGCTTCGGAGCCTGTGCAGCAAAAATAAGAGGTCAGAATACCACATCTGACCTGACAAAATCGGATTTTTTTTGTTGTCAAAACATGCATTCGAACATTGGCAATAACAGGAGAAATAAACAAGAAACGAAACGGTTCTTGCTTAAGTTGGTGTCTTACAGTATTTGATGCCCTTAATCTGCCAGTTCTGGGGCCACCAGAACAACTATGATTGTCCAGCCTGACCTCATAAGGTTCTCCCTTCCCAGGGCAATTTGCTTTCACGGAAGCTCTTACCCCTAAAGAGAAAGATACACAGCAGATCATTCGGTAAAATTTGAAAACAGTTCATAGATAACTCTCCTTGAGATTTTCAATATTCAGTTGGGATGTGAATCTATGAAAGTAAGACCTCCAACTTGCTCAACACCATCAATATTCATCACCAAAGTAATCAATGACGAAAGTACCATATCCCTCAACGAAAAAAGCGTATAGAATATAGATAAATGGAAGTAAGAGAAGAACAAGAAGCTAAGTCAAACCACAAAAGCAGAAGAATATAAAGCTTACAATCCACAGTAAGGATCCATCTTCCATTCAAAATCGCCATGAGAACTTTCACAGTTCTACCGCACGTGCCATTTGAATCTGTTGCTGCAATTACATGGGTAACATTTGGATTCCAGGACTTGAGCACGGTAGCACCACAAATTGTCGCAAACTTTATCAGCAAAACCTGAGTATCAGAAATAATAATAAAAAAAAAAAAAAAAAAGAAAAAAAAAGGGTGATTAGTTGCTTGAATAAAACATGAAACTTCTGCATGCATATTCACAAAAGAACATAGTACCGAACAAAACGGACCTTCTCTTCCGAGGATAGAGTAGATCCACACAAAACTCACTCCTGAGGACCATTAGGGCAAGTTGCCCAAAAGTTCCACTGTTCGGAGGCTCTGTGTTCAAGACAACAAAAATGATTCACAAATGAGAACTTAGCCTTAATGTTGCATGCCAGCCTATCCACAAAATTTCTTCATGTGCCATCAATAGATGAATAAGACTCCCACTAGAGAATTATTCTTCAAAGTACTACCCCAAGTTTTCAAAAATACTGATAAACCTATTGATTACGCCAATAATTCTGCACTTGTTACGTTAAAAAGTGTTAGGAAGTAAATTCTTGACCAACGTGCATAGGAAATGCCAATGAAGATTTTCCACATGGTGTTAGGATCACCCGTCTGTTATATAAATATTTCAAAGGAAGACATCTCTTCTTTTGTGCATGTCCTGCTGCTTGAATGAAATAAGTAAACAGGACTGTAATCAAATTCCAGGTACAAATATAGTTCATGAAGATTAACGCTTGCGAACAAGGGGTTAAAGTATTATTTTAAAAGCAAGCTATTGTTTAGTAACGTAGCTGTAATTTGTACCATATGATGAAGAAGAAATACAATATAGTAGATAATGATCATAAAGCCATCATACATTTGACTAGGAAAGGAACGGTTTTCTCCACTATGACGCTTTTTAGAGTTAAACTTTTCGCTTGGAAATTTAACTGACTTGTGAATAGGGCACAACATTAAAAAGTCATCCTGAAAATCAAATATAATTGAAAGTGGAATCAGGCTAAAAGATCAGGCAGTTTGAGACCACAAACAGAAATTAAAATTAGTAGGAATAATAAAGCAAACTTACACAATCCCATCTGCAGTCTGGGATTTCAAAAGCACAAGGCACGTGACATCTTCGCCGGCAGAACTTTGAAAAGCAGCTAAGTGTCGCTCCCTTTAACCCACACCTACTGCACCTGAGCTTAGAAGATCTCACCAGTTCTGACTCTACAAATTCTTGATCTTTTCTCCAACAAAATAAACTTGAGGGTTCCTGCAACCAAAAACTCGAGGTACATGTATCAGCTCATGATCACATACTTGTAATTAGAAGAATTATTTGCATTTTCATCTGCAGATACTGTGAAAATTGATCAGCACTTCAAAGAATTTTAAGACAATATTGTAAAAATTCAAGTAGGGAATGGAGGCTAAACTGAAAGTAGGAACGGGGAGTTTATAATAACTTCCTCTTATATAAAACTTTATTTTCTTTTTGAAGAGATATAAATTTGGATACACAAAAATTGATACCCAAACTTCCACGAAATTTCTTCCTTCTGATATCAGATAGATATAGTAGTTCATAAAAAAAGTTAGTACACTATTAATTTAGTTATATTTTTGTATAATTTTAATTACAGTAAATGTGAAATTGTAATTGAAACTAAAAAACCAATAAACACAAAAATTGTAATTCTTTAAATTTGAGATTTGAAAGAGCACACAATCCCATTTCCTACATCATTCTTTGACATAACTAGTTGAAATCGGACTCTTGTGAAACCTCCACTTTGTCATTTAGGCAAGGCTTCACTGGCATATGTTCACTAAGTCAATTATCGTTGTAATAGAAAATCCTTATAAAATTTAAGGCATTGATGTAATTTCTTAACTTATTGTAGACACCTACCAAATACCAATCAATATTTTCTCTGAGGCAAACTCTTCAAATTTGCTAAGTGGTCAAATTGTACGTCATCAAATTTAGTAAAAATGAAAGGCAATATCCGAAAAGAAAAGAAATCCTATATAGGAAGCAATTAATAAATAATAACCATGGGATTGGGATCCCACTACTTATAAACTATTTGAATTTTGTCCCTACTTTTGATTCTAAGACCACTCCCTACTTTTTAAGGAGATTGATTTTATGCAACAGTTATCTTACTTTTTCATTATACTCTTATTGTTGAGACGAGATCCTCCATTTCAAAATAGTATTTCATCTTCTATTTCATATTTTAAATACATGTCACGTATATTAATTATTTCCTTATAAAAATATTCAATAATAAATGCAATACACATGACATGCAATTAAAGGCACGAAATAGAAAATGAAACACCATGTAGAATAGAGGATCCCATCCTCTTATTGTATTACTCTTATAGACACTTCAATTATTTTTTTTTTTTTGTCCCATTTGAATAAAAAATAGAAAACCATACATTTGAAAGAAATATAATACTCAAACTGTATAGCTTTCGCACAATGAAAAAGTTAATAATTTGCCTATTTGATTTAGAAAAAGGATAACAAAAAAAAGATTGAGGAGCATACCTACGAATCAAGATGTAAGTATACGGTATAGGTCATACGTACCATTTCTACGATGTTTTAATCCTATTATCCATTCTAGTAAACGATAATTGATAATTTATTTTTTATGAAATATAAATAAAATCATACATACTTCAGTAGTTCACCAACAAAAATAATTATTCATATGCGACACCTTTTTTGGTAATCTCACATGGAGGTATAAATAAACTTATTAATGAATTTGGGTCTCCATTTCTGTGAATTTTTTTTTTCTTTTACCTCCTAGAAATAAAGACGTGGTATCTTATTTATTGTCAACTTGTAATTAATTCATTCGTTTTATGCAAAAGAATGAACATTCTATTTATGAGATTGTGTGCATATCACAAATTTTGCTAAGCAGATCTCATTAATTTTTTTTTATTAACAATATAAAAATGACCAAGTTTCCTAGATTAAGCACACTAACTCAGTGTTCGTAAAGCCGTCTTCAAAGTGCCCGTTGAATCCGAGAAGTGTAATAAGATAATCAAAATATTACAAATAAACTCCTAAAAATAATCTAATAAGATGATAGGAGATAATGGGAGACGTTTAATCTGATGATAGGAGATATTATTGTACCGCAAGGAATATTTTTATAATTAGGTCAAACCTTTGACGGGAATATGAAAATAGTTATTCCAAAAAATAATTAAGGATTCGCTAAAAAAAATAATAATTAAGGATTGTTAATTAAAAAATTGATAATAATTGCAAAAGCAATACCATCACTCTTTAGGTGGAACCATGGTGTTTTTCTTATTATAGAAAAAGTGCGAGGCCTCACCTCTGCCATCCCACCACCACCACCAATAACAACACCAACAACTAGGGAAGGCAATGGGTCTGGCTGGGGGGCCTGTCCCGTATGGGGTTGAATAAATAAATAATGGGTAAATTAAGGACTCTGAAATCAAGGATCTGGCTGGGATGGGCCTTTGGCCGGTTTAGGTTAAATGGGACCTACCCCATTTGTATGTATTATGTACGTTTTTAAAAAATGTCTACATATTTCAACGAAATAAAATTATATCCTTCATTACACTTGTTTCGTTGATTACCATGAGATTTGTTTATTATAACTATTTGGAGTCCCTTGTAATATATTTACTTTTTAAAAGATATACCCCATATAATAATATTAATATATAATTAAATATAATCATTTTCCTTTAGAGAGAGAGAGAGAGAGAGAGGGAGAGAGAGATTATTGGAGTTCCTTGATAGCCCCATTTCTTTTGAATTCTGGCATTGACCATATTATTGTATTCACCACATTTCACCATAGACTATGATTGAACAATACTTAGGGATGTACAGTGGAACGCATGTATTTTATTTTTGTCAACCCATTTATGAGCAGATTTTCTGAAACGCATGAGAGATTATAAATTGTCCAAGGATACATTTTCTGTGCAAGATTACGGGTTAATTCCTGCATGAAATTTATAAGCCACAAAGTGATAACATTAAACAGGTATGCTGGGTTAGACCCACCAAGGCCAGGTTTCAGGCACAGCAGAGCAGGTTCAAGGAGAGAGGTGGGACAGGCGGCCAGACCCAACCTGCCCCAGACCTTCCCGTTGCCATCCTTGCCAACAACAAAAAGGAGATGAAAAAAGCAAAATAACATTGCAAGAGCAAAAGAGAGAAATGCATTCATTGAGCTTCAAAATTACACAACTTAAATAGACTAATATACATGACTACCATTTGAGGAAGAATAAATAGCATGATTAACATAAAGCACGGGGCAACATCCTACATGCAGCAATTGATTCCAAGATCCATGTGTGTGGTATGACCTGAGCATCAATGCCTTTAGCCACATCTTCTGCTTCTGCTAATCTCTTAGAGACAAAACAACTTGCTTCTTTTGCCAGACATCCTTGAGGAGAATCATGATTATAAACAACCAATGTTGGATACATCCCCTGTGGGTTTTGTCTTTGTAAGGCAATCTGCTCCACGTTCTCAATAATGCTTCCTCCCCCAACTCTAAGCAAATTTAAGAGATCACTCTTGTAAGCTGGAATAAAATCCCCACTGAAGTAAAAGCTCAACCCATCAAAAAGCTTCGGAGCCTGTGCAGCAAAAATAAGAGGTCAAAATACCACATCTGACCTGACAAAATGGGACTGTTTTTCCAAGAAAATTATAGACAACAGTTAACTTGCTTTACAGTAATGATGCCAAAAAGTGATCTACTAGACCACAGCTATAGTCTATTTTCTGAGATACTAAAACACAACAATAAATGTTTTGGATGCAATGCCAACAATTATAGATTCACATCATCAATAGGATCTTCTTGGTGTCAAAACATGTGTTTGAACATTGGCAACAACAGGAGAAAGAAACAATCAACAAACATTTATTGCTTAAGCTAGTGTCTTACATTATTTGATGCCCTTAATCTGCCAGTTCTAGGGCCACCTGAACAACCATGATTATCCAGCTCAACTTCATAAGGTTCTTCATTCACAGGGCAATTCGCTTCCATGCAAGCTTTTATCCCTAAAGTGAGATCCATAGCAAATCATTAGGTAAAATTTAAACAACACAATAGATAACTGTCTTCAAGATTTTCATTTTTCAATTGGAATGTGAATCTATGCAAGTAAGACCTTCAGCTTGCTTCACACCATCAATATTCAATAATTAGACAGCTCATTTAGCTTATGGGCTATTTGCTCTTACTCCACCAAAGTAATTAATGAAGGTACCATATCCCTCAACGCTCCAAGTGTATAGATAAATGCAAGTAAGAGAAAAATAAGCTAGCAAATGGTAAAGGCAGAAGAATATAGAGCTTACAATCAATAGTAAGGATCCATCTTCCGTTCAAAATTGCCATGAGAACTTTCAAAGTTCTACTGCATGCGCCATTTGAATCTGTTGCTGCAATTACATGGGTAACATTTGGATTCCAGGACTTGAATATGGTAGCACCACAAATTTTAGCAAACTTTACCAGCAAACCCTGAGTGTCCAAAATAGAGTTGAAAAAAACCAAAAAAAGGGCATTAGTTGCTTGAACACAACATGAAACTTCAGTGTGCAAATTTACAAAAGACCATAATATCAAACAGAACAGACCTTCTCTTCTGAGGATAGAGCAGATCCACACAAAACCCAACCCTGACAAACACTAGGGGAAGTTGCCCAAAAGTTCAACTGTTCAGAGGCTCTGCGTTCAAGACAACAAAAATGATATATAAATTAGCACTTAGCCCTTTAATGTTGACTACCAGCCTACCCACAAAATTCCTTCCATGTGTCATCAAGAGATAAATAAGACTCCCACCAGAGCATTATTCTTCAAAAGTATAAACCCAAATTTTCAAAAATATTGATAAACCTATTGATGAAGCCAATAATTTTGCACTTGTTGCGTTAAAAAGTGTTAGGAAGTAAATTCTTGACCAACGTGCATAGGAAATGACAATGAAAATTTTGCACTTGGTGGTCAGGATCACCAGTCTTATACAAATGTTTCAAGAAAATACATCTCTTTTTTTGTATGTGTCCCCTGCTGCTTGAATGAAATGAGAAAACAAGTTTGTAATCAAATTCCAGGTACAAATATAGTTCATGAAAATTTACACTTGTGAACAAGGGGTTAAAGGATTATGTTAAGAGCAAGCTATTCTTTAGTTATGTAGCTGTTATATGTATCATATGATGAAGACGAAATACAATAGTAGGTAATGACCATAAAACCACCATACATTTGACTGAGAAAGGAATGGTTTTCTCCACTATCACGCTTTCTAGAGTTTGACTTTTCACTTGGAAATTTAACTGATTTGTGAATAGGGCACAACATTAAAAAGTCATCCTGCAAATCAAATATAATTGAAAGTGGGATCAGGCTAAAAGGATCAGGCAGTTCGAAAGCTAAAAACAGAAATTAAAACTAGTAGGAATAACAAAGCAAACTTACACAATCCCATCTGCAGTCTGGGATTTCAAAAGCACAAGGCACGTGATAGCTTCTCCGGCAGGACTTTGCAAAGCAGCCAAGTGCCGCTCCCTTTAACCCACAGCTACTGCACTTGAGCTTAGAAGATCTCGCCAGTTCTGACTCCAAATTCTTGATCTTGTCTCCAACAAAATAAACTTGAGGGGTCCTGCAACTCGAGGTACATATATCAGCTCATGATCACACACTTGTAATTAGAAGCATTATTTGCATTTTGATCTGCAGATACTATGAAAATTGATCAGCACTTCAAGGAATTTTACGACACTATTGTAATATGTTGAAATTTACAATCTAAGCAAGGAAACAAAATAGAGAAAAGCTAGAGCCGACAGGTGCCCAACAGAATCTGTCCTCCAAGACCTCAGTTTAACCTCCAAAGATATATTAAATATACTTGCAATGCAATGAATAAGCAGCCAGATATTTAAAGAAATAAAAAACAAATTTTTAATTTTGGCAAAGATATTCAATCAATTTGAACAAGAATACTTTTGCCTTAACAGCAGAAAATGATTGCTTTGGCCGATAAATATTTGATAAAAGAGCCAACTTGACATATTCATTGTCCACTTGTTATTGAGGTAGCAAGTAAAATATCAGAATTTAGGGGAATACAAGGCTAATGAGCAGAAATAACATACCATTCTATGCATTTACTATGGACAGGAATGGCCTTGGAAAAATCAGTTTCACCTCTTGCTACTGCCTTTCCATTTGCATAGTACAGCAGTGGTCCAGTTCCCTAGAGCACCAATTAACATATGACAAAAAATATTAACACTAATATGAAAGTCTAGAGACCAATCCTCTTACAAAAAGTATATGAAAATAACACTAATGATAACAACCTCATATAAGGAAAATGAGCAACATAAACTTAGTCAGAAAATTACTTCTGTTATCTTGGAAGAATGGCAAAATGCACAAACACTTCCACTCAAATATGATGCATCACAGGGTGCAGTTGAAGAGATGACAGAAGTATCTTCCTTAAATTTGCATTCCTCTTTAGAGTCGGAAACTGCAGCTTGATCAGAGTGAGATAGTATCTGCTGGCTGTGTTCATGGCTTTGCAAAACCGCCTGAGATGATTCATAGTTCAGCTTCTTTTGTCTCTTAGGTTCCCTTGTGTCTTTGCTATCTATTCCACCTGTTTCTGTACCTAAACTATCTCCAAGAAATCTCTCATGTCTGGGATCTTCTGTTATCTGCAGATGTGAGCTCGCAACTATATTAGAAAAGAGAGACGTATAATACAACACCATATCAATTTCACAAATCTTAAGAAGTTCACATCAGATATTGCAGAGAACAGGTGGTTTAACATCGGAAAAGCAAGAAATCATACAAATGCAGTTGTTAAATTTTCTGATTAGCTACTGAATCTAACTTACCGTAGCACGCTTCTGACCAATGATACAAAATTACAACTTGGAAAATATTTTCAATATAAGCACACTAATTCCATTTATGAAAAAAGAAGCCTTGAATCTCACCCCATTTATGCTGCCTGGATCATTGCTGTCGCCTTCTGCATTTTTGGGATCACCAGAGGATGGAGAGCTGCCTGGCGACACTTCCAAACCATGATTCAGATCCAATTCTTCTGATACAGAGTACTTAGTCAACACAATCCCACTTGCAGCACGGTTTACGTTCGAAGCATCTGTACGATTACTCTTCCTCCTGGGTGCTGCTTCATCAGGTACCTTTCTCATTTGGCCAAAGGAAGCTGAGATTGATATTGGGGTTCCAGAATCTAGGGTAACGATAAATTTGCATAAGAATCAACTAGATTCCCCAAATTTCATTTCAATGTTACAAGAAACACGAATATACAGTAGTGTTTTTTTTTCCCCCATTACCGGTAGATAAAATAGGCATGATAGCAGAGTTGAAAGTAGCATCCAGACTTTTGTAAATGGCAACAATGTTCTCCATGTAAGAAGCAGGTCGGATTTCTGCAACATGCATCAAATTTTTCCAACCAATGTTTTGACTCGACAATCAGACAATGTAAACAACTAGTAGCAGTGGATTTTATATACTGAAAAATGCGGAAAATAGAAGAGGGATACAATACCTTGCTTGGTGTAATGCTGCTGGCATGCAGGGCACTCGTTAAACTTAGACGATTTCGGGATACAAAAACTGCACAGATTAAAGCAGGACATATCATCAAATCCAAGAAAAAATCTTAAAAATACATATTCAAACAGATCGAAA
>JACFYI010003453.1:124515-149860 GCA_014898755.1 Handroanthus guayacan | reverse complement strand
GGGCCTCCGCCATTGCGATTATCCTTGTTTTCTCCGTTCTTTTGGGTAGGGTTTTTCCAAACTCTTTGTGGGTGGAGAAATCTGAATTCTGAAAGCCGCTACCTTTCACTTTATTTGTGGCGAATTTCGATTTTGGGGAAGGCGCCGAGGTTCCGAAACTTGGCGCTCGCCTCCATTTTTTGGCGGTTTTTTCCCTGAGAATTTTGGCCCCAAATGTTTGTAATATAATTTGTGAAGAGTTTACAAAGCGTCAGGCTGTTGTTGCGACTTTGTGAATTAGGAGGCACGCGAAATGAAATAGGTGTAGTTTTTTTAAGAAGAAAAAATAAATTTTCCGAAAATTAGAGGGGGACTTGATGAGTGTTTTTCACTTTTTTGGGTTTCAATTAAAACTGCTCTAGTTGTTTAATTTCTATTTATTATTTTATAATGCATAAATTGTAAATACAGAAGGGAAAAAAATATATAGATATTGTTCCCTAATAGCGTTGAACACATCTTTTGTGTAAATATAGAAGGAGAAAAATTATGTTGCTCCATAATTTTTTTTAATATGTTTTGTTATCTTTTAAACACAAAAACGGTATGTTGAAATTGTGAATTGCAATATATAAACAATCTTTTAAACTATTGTTGCTGCAGCGCCCCGACCAAAAACAGGAGCCTTGACCTCAGTGCCATTCCACTAAGATAGGCGGATAATAATAGTATAATACGAATAATATGCGTCATATTCTTTAAAATATAATAATTCATGTGTTTATATTCTACAACGCCTAAACATATACTCATCTACATCTCCAACTCACATATGGAATGGGAACAATTATACTTTACCCTCTAAATTATGGACATTTTTACACTTCATCTGTCGAACTATTTTTCATCTTAAACAATCATACCAACTTTCACAATATTTGCACATTGCCCTCAAATTAATTTTCGATAGAATATTATGGAATATTTCATTCATGACACATAATTCATGGGGTAAAGTGTAAATATAGCATAGTTCAGGGGGTAAAGTATAAGTATTCTGTCCTCATTTAAAATGATTGTGCACGTCACTCAATGCATTGTGAACGGAATATTCCATAATATTTCATTGGGAACTAGTGTAGAAGACAATGCACAAAACATTTTTAAAATTGGTATATAGTTATTTGAGGCGAAAAATAGTTCAACGAATGAAATGTGAAAAAGCACATAGTTTGGGAGGTAAAGTGTAAATCCCTATAGAATATTTATGCATATGCCATTTGCAACTCTACAAGTAAAGCATCTACGGAGTCTGTACTTAACTAGTATGGCTCTACCAGCTGTGTATCCTAAGTATGAGCTATAAGTTCATCATTTTAAAAGGAGAGAATCTTAAAGAAGGATAAGTTTGTTCGCAGCGAAAGTATGAAGCGACACCATAGGATTTTGGCAAATCTTTATAACATATTTGGTCTATTTCATAAAAATAAAGATTATAAAGGTAATAGTTAGTTTAAAAATTGAATCCACAATTATAAAACACAAAGATATAGAGTCAATTTCTAATTGTAAAATTTTTACTAAGAATTGAAACCAAGAAACAAAGTAAAACTGTAGCTCTCAATTCTCACCAAATAAAAAGAGTGAGAATGAAGCCAAGAGACAAAATAGAACTCTGTTCTCTCAAACTCAAGCTCACATTTTTGAGTCTTGCCTTTATCTTTCTCTTTTTGATGTAACATTGAACTCACCACTAGTTCAATCAGTAAGTTTAATTTATAATTGTTGTTTGTTTTTGTGCTAATTGGAACTTGAAATCTTAAAAAATTGACCCTTATATTTAGGGTTTATAATTTGTGAATATCTTATTAATTTTTTTTTTTTAATGAATTAGGATTTTATTTTTACATCTAGATGTTGAAAACTTGAAAATGCTACAATTATATAATTTGGGGTTGTTATTTTCAACTAAAAAAATTTTTCTTTCAACAAATGGAGGAACGAAAAATGATTTTGCCTCAAACTTGTTTACAAGACATTCTGTGTTGAATTTTTTGAAATTTCTTTTAATATTAATATATTTCTGCATTTTTTAGATTTCTATTTGACACTAGAGTACAAAATCCTAAATCCACCATTGGATAAATCTAAATGACTTAGAGGTTGTTTGGGTGAGCTTATAAGTTCTTCAAAACATTTTATAAAATGTTATGAAGTATTTGGTAAAATTTTTCAAAAAATCTTATTAGCCCTTAAAATTAGATGTTAAGATTTTATAAACTCTTTTTTAAAAAGTAGGAAGTAATCTCTGTTTATATTTCTGCCATGCATAATATACAAGTTTAGAAACAAGCCTTAATCCCCCCACTGAGGCGGTGTAATTTTTCAAAAGAAAAAAAGGGTAAGAAATTCCTCACTCATTTTGTGGATCTTAATATGCACCTTCGATTTTAACCATTTTAATTACAAAATTACTACTACTAATATCTTATAAATTAAAAGGTTTTATTTTATCCAAATACTTTAATGATTTATTTTCTAAATAAAATTTAATATCTTATAAGTTCCAAAAATATTTTATAAAATGTGGAAACTTATAAGATGTTTTAGATAAGTTTTGTCAATCACCCATTTAGTAAGTACATATATGCACTGGACACCCATTGAATAGTAAATAAATCCAATGAACACACATTACCAAATATCGTTTTCTTTAAAAATCATCATACTTTAGATAGAATATAAAAAAATGCTTATATATAATACATAATATGGTAGGAACTTGTCATGGACGAACTTAGAGCATAGGAATTGGATAAGGTTAAAAAGGTATTGAAAGCATTTCATTAAAAAAGTTGTAGGATGGCTTTCTACCTTATATCCCTCTTATCTATACCTACACCATTATTTAAAAGAAGAAGAAGAAGAAGAAGAAGAAGAAGAAAAGACTCATTTTGTGTTTAAAATGGCAGTTCCCATACTATTTTTTGAATTGCCAAATTGTCCACTTGTCAAACTTATAGTGAAACAAGGGCATAATAGTAATATGCAAACAAATGCAGGAGAGAAAAAAAAAAAACACTTCTACTCCCTCATCAAAAGTGAAGAGAAGATAGAATCCACTACAAATCAAATTCCATGTTCTCTAAATTGAATCACTAGCCACGTTTTAATTGAATTTCGTTAACTTATTCACAAAATCTCTACAACTAATATTCCAAATTCTTCATAACTGCTTTTGGTAATATATTTCATCCCATCTAATTCATAATTTCCTATAACTGAGTTACAACATCAATCTTGCAAATGGCTTACTCCACAGCACTCTCAAAGATTCTCACACACTCAAATGGCTTCCCCCTTCCCTAAGATCGGCCCCCTTCATTTATTTTTTCAGCAGTCATTTGGGATTTTTAACTGAATATGTGATATGCTTTGGTTCCTATTTTCACTGTTTATACTTCGAGAGATTATAATCACTCTGTTGTCAAAGTAATTTTGCAAGTCATATTGTAGATTATGCAATTGGCTTCTAGTTTCTCTAGGCTCTTTAGGAAAAGCGATGGTTTCAATCCTTTTAAAAAGTTGTTTTATTTTTGTGTATTGGTAGAATATAAAGATTTTGCAAAATGTTGGCATTTTCAATTGACTGCTTAACGATATCTTGATGTCACTGAGGTTGAATACTGGTGAATGTAAAGAAGTTATATGCATTTACAATGCTTGTCTTCAAGACCAAGAAATTTTTGCAAATTTCAAAATTATTTGCTTATCTCCTCTTTTGGGAGATTGTTTTCCATATTAAAGTTCCTGTTTCTTTTATTTTATTAAATGAATCACTTCTTTATTCAATATATATGGAAGGTAAGGCCATCAGGGCCGTCTATCGAGTATACCATTATGCGTATTGGGTTGAGGTAGTGAAAGTATAATTATGGATTAATTAAGACATTTACAACTTGAGATGTGGGATAAATAGAAGGGTAAATTTGTGACCTTAAAATTTAGTTTGATAATTACTCCTGTACATAGAAATTGCAATTTTGTTCTCTATTTTACACAATTTAGTCGCACACGGAAAAGGGGTAAATATGTAAAATGATATAAAATAACTTTTATTCTAGATACAATATATATATATATAGATATATATATTTTTTAAATAATAGTATAGATTTGTCTTAAAATGAAGAGTTAGAAATACCTGCTTACAAAGTTTATGCGGGGACCATGTGCAAGGGATACTTGTCAAATTACAAAAGAAATCAACCTCATTCCTCTAATTACCTAGTGGCCTACTCAAACAACGGAATCAAATGGCATGATTGATTACGTGCTGATCCAACTGGAAAATCCAGCTAATCTCCAATAGACTTCTTGATAGTTGGATCACTAAATGGATACTAGTCACGAGGCTGGATTAGGGGTGTAAGGTGAGCCGAGCCGGCTCGAGCTGACTCGGCTCGAAGCAAAAAAGTTCGGCTCGATTCGAAGTTAATCGAGCTTGAGCCGAGCTTTATCGAGCTTGAGCTCGCCATCGAGCCGAGCTCGAGCTCAAATACACAGACTTGCAGGCTCGCGAGCGCGAGGCTGATATTATTATATATATAATATAAAATTATATAGTAAAAATATATGTAAAATATATATTAAAAATATATATAATATATATTTTAATATATATAATATAAAATATATATTTTAAAAATATATATATATATGAAAAAATATTTAATATATATATTTTAATATATAATATACTATATAATACATATTTTTAAAAAAAATATAAAAAAAATACATTTTTTTTTTAAAGTTAAGCTCGATTAGAGCTCGAGCTCGGCTCGAATGAGCTCGAACTCGATCGAGCCCGAGCTCGAGCTTGGATTTCTAAGCTCGATCGAGCTCGAGCTCGAGCTCGGATTTCTGATAAACGAGCCGAGCTCGAGCCTGAAATTTTTGCCAAGCTCGGCTCGAGCTCGGCTCGTTTACAGCCCTAGGCCGGATCACCAAATGGATACTAGTCAATAGGCTGGCCATTGTTGGCACAAGCCGCCAAATTGTCTTGTTGAATTGGGGTGTAAATAGATACTAAACAAATTAGATAAATTGCATTTGTGTCATTATTCTGTAACTTATCTAATATTTGTATCCGGCAAATATCGAAATAATGATATCCATGTCCATATCCTATTGAAATTAATAAAATTCAAATTTAATTGTTCCGTTTATATTTATGTATTTTTTTTTTTGGGGTATCTGTGTCTAATTTTTATTATTCGTATCATATATGGATCTGTGTTCCTATCCGTATCCAAGTTCGAATGTCATCTTTCAGATATTCATACTTGTGTAGAATTTTTTGAATATCCGTATCGACATCCAATCTGATTACTTTAGCCAATTTAGGAAGATTGGTCAAATGTAAAAAGACTAAAATGCATTCTCCAAATATATATAATATTTAAAATACATAAAAAAAATGTTAGAATATTTTTTTTCCTTTGATGGAAATAAAAAAAAAAATGTAAGAATATATTATGTATAGTTTAACACTCCTGGTTTTTATTCACTTCATTTTTTAATTCAACCCGTAATCCAGTTTGTTTTAATTTATAATTTTGGCCTAATTGCATGCATCATATTTAATTCTTGGAAACTAATTTAATTATTTGATAACATGAACTTATCATTAGAATTTTTGAAATTAATCTTGAGATTTTAATACATATATGTCTACAAGAACATAGTCATTGTGACACCCTAAAATTTTAATATTGTTACCTAATTACTATTTTGATCCATTTACAATAAAATTGGCCCAATCGCATATTCCATATTTTATTCCATAACTAATTTAGAACATTAATCTGGCTTTAACATCGAATCTTAAATAAGTAAGTCACAAATATTTAAGAAAAAAGTACATTAAGCCACCTGAACTATGGGTATTTTTGTACTTTGCAAACCTAATAAAAAAACGTTACACTTTGCCACCTCAACTTTGCAAAATTTTCACTTTGCAACCTCAGTATATTTTTTGGGGACTATTTCATGGAATATTCGCACAGTGGACATGTATCTGAATATTAAGAAAGAAAAAGTCTCACTTTACTATCTGAACTTTGAGAAAATTTGCACAATGCTAGCTACCGATGGAATATGTCCACTGGAAAATTTAGTGAGATTGCAAAGTGAAAATTTTGCAAAGTTGAGATAGCAAAGTGTAACTTTTTTTTATTAGATTACAAAGTTCAAAAAAAGCTCATAGTTTAGTTTAAGTGGCTTAATGTACTTTTCCCACTATTTAATAACACCACATTAGATGTTTCAAGCCTCAATGTGTGAATATATACATATACACGCATGATAAATAACAAAAAGGAATAAGCTTTCATGTTCTGCACCCCAAATATACATCTGTGTAGATATGTGCACAGGTCACCAACTTAATCTTCCACTAGTCTATTTTTTAAATCATCAAATTTTATTGTTAACACCTCAAAACCAGATTGACCATGATTAAACAAAATATTGACCTCTATTCGGTCTTAAAGAAATGACAGCATTTGAATCCCAAGCACAGCAGCAGATAGAAATGAAAAAGCAAAAGAAGCGGAGAGAGGGGAAAGCAAAAGAAAGCAACGGCAGCAATAAATTCGCACGATGGACACCGCAGCACCATCAACTTCCGCAGCTCCGAAACCTGACTTCCGCTTATCGAATTACGCATAACAACATATACTGTTGGAAACATTGTCGAGTGTAGATGATAATAGAATTGAGAAACACTCGAAATATATAAGGAAAATGTTCCGAAAAGCCTCTAGAACACGGACTGTCACTAAATCATGAAACAGCAACATGAATCCGATTTGAACAGGCATAGCCGAAGATCGAACCGTTGGATCGGTGATCAGAAGTTATCATTGGAAAGCTCATTCAATGAAGATATTTATTGAGGTAAAATCACCAATTAAAGTTATTCAGATACGGTCAAAAGTTGATTCTTGATCAAACTGCCCTTAAACCAATTCCTTTGGTGATGAGTTGTACTCTTACATGAAGACTGATCTTTTGGGTATTAACTTTAGCTTATTCTTTATAAATTAATAACGAATTCAGTTTAATTAATTTCATCAGAAAACTTGTTATATGTTTTCTTTTAACTGTAAAATTCTGATAAAATGATATCAAACTAACTATTGTAATAAATAATCACGTGCTTACATTAATAATAAGAATTTCACTTTCCTCCATAGACATGCACGCGTGTGCTATTTTAGTGGGGTTGAAATTGTTAAATATCGAATCTTATGTCATTTAGGTGGTGAGGAATTGGATCAAATAAGATAGTAGAAAATACAGGTGAGAGACTATAATTTATTTACCGTATTTTCTTTTCTACACTTAATATATTTCTCTAAGTGTACATTAATAATAAGAATTTCACTTTCCTCCATAGACATGCATGCGTGTACTATTTTAGTGGGGTCGAAATTGTTAAATATCAAATCTTATGTGATTTAGGTGGTGAGAAATCAGATCAAAAAAGACAGTAGAAAATATAGGCGAAAGTTTGATCAGGTGAGAGACTATAATTTATTTACCGTATTTCTTTCCTGCGCTTAGTATCTTTCTCTGAAAAATATTAGTTTTCTTATCCCAAAAAAAAAAAAAAAGGAATTCCAGAATGTATTGAATTCCTTGAGATTGACAAATGACCATACTTGATTTCAAAATGAATATCTTGTTTTCCCTTCTTGATATGGCCTAGGATATATCTGTCAGAAAAATCCAAGATTTCTGATATTCATAATCATGGCCATAATTGAATGATTAATTTGTTATACTTCCATGAAATAAAATGTCTTGAATATCATTGCTTCCTAAACCATGTTCTTGTCACCACTCTTGAGGACACTCTTGGGAGAGTTTGGGCCTGGGACAATTTCAACAAGATGATTGGGCGGTATTGGGCTAATGATGGCTAGTCTCCTGAATGGTACCCTAGTGGACTTGGTCTCAAGGGCATTTGGAAGTAGGCGTACCTTGAGCTAATCCGGCACGTTCCGGCCGTGCCCTCTTGCTTGTTTCCGCCTGAGTGGCCACTCCGGTCAGATTGGAGGAATGAGGGATTGATATTACATGTTTGAGAATTATAAGCCTGGAGACCCCGTCAAATGTTGATAATATTGAGCCTTACATGTTCTATTCCTTATCCCATAATCTGTATCCATTGCATGATGTTCTTTATCCCGTTTATTGTAATAATTATGCTTCTAGATCGTATGTTTTTCACTAAGTCACTTGGACTTATTTGTTTCTTTTTCTCTGATATTATGCGCAAGTTAGGACTCAATTCGAAATCTCTAGAGAAAGTCTTGAGTTTAGATAATATGTATATATCAGTGTCTTTGTGTAAATATACGCAAGGGAACAAAAAATAGATAGCATTAAGTTGTTAATTTTGAATCACGTACCGGCGAGCATGCTGTCTTTACTTATTGTTGTAAAAGCTTGTAACAATACCCGTGTGTATGTTTTGTTTTGTACAAATGGCATTTAGATAACACTATGGTTAAATTGGGTTACATTATGGTATTTGTCGTGAATTATTTTAGGATTTTAGATTATAGTGCCTGTTGAATAGAGTTTTAGTATCGAGTGGTTGTTTTTGAATCGGGGCGCTACATACAATAATATAATATACATAACTTTTTAAAATATTATTTGTTATATGTAAAATACACTTTGTTTATAGAATCTATTATATATAGTTAAAATTTAGAATATAATTAAATTATGGATAATCGAATATGTAAACGAATATATTCAAATGATCTGTGTTTAGAGCAGATGTTAAACGGACCAAATATGCGATAAACATATTTCCATCCATTTAATAGTCAAATATCTTGTAATTGAATACTGATAATATTCGCTTTAAACATATTCGAGTAATATTTCGTATAAATGATATGAATGCAAATGGGTATCAAATTTTCAAATATCCGTTGACATCTCTATTGCCGAATTAGTCACTGTTCCAAATCCCCCTGCCTAAGCCGAATTAGTCACTGGTCCAAATCCCCCTCCCTAAAGGCACGCCGAGGCCAAGTATACATACGAACAAAATTTCTCACTATTCAGAAATTAAATCAAACAATTTTACATTTGCCATTAACTTAATTTAGCGTCTCAAGTGACATTAATTTATAAAAAGTTTAAAGACATAGTAATTTAAACGACAATAAATATAGTTTAACAAGAGTTTGCAAACTTTATTTTCGTTTCAACATTTCAAACGAAGATTTTCACTTAAAACATCATAGCTTGAGTTTCATGTGGGGCATCTTCCCAAATGACATAAATTATTAAGTCTTTTCAAATTCTTCTAACGGACCATTAAAATAATCAACTACGTATAATATATTCTTTACCAGTAAGGAATTTCGCATAATATCAAATACTAACCTTTACCTGAAGTATAATCGTCTTGATTAGCTGGCTCAAAGTCTGATGTGGGTACAAGCATTCTTAACACTTAAAAGATGAAAATATCCCTGAAATAGTTGGAAATTTGACAAAAATATAAAAGATCCCAAACAGTGAAGCAGGTCGACCAACCGGGTTGACTAGTGATCTGGGTTGACCCGAAGAAAGACCTAGATGATCATGGCCGTAAAAAGAACGTCTTATTAATTCGTTAGATTGTGCCACATGTATAACTAGAAGAGTTAAATTTTATACTGTAAATAGCTCAGGACAAAATAAATGAGGTAAGAGATTATTGTACCATGTATTGTTTATGAGATCGAGCTCCTATATTCAATTCAAAATATTTATACGTTAATTACTTTTCTTTGCTAGCAGTTTCCTTTTAATTTCTCTAAAAAAGTACTTGTGACCCGCGACACAATCAAACTCCTTCAAGTTCTAACCTCCTAAACCAATTAAGTAATAGGTTATACTAATTTGAATTCCACACATACTATATAGTTTAACTTCTTAAATTCCACTTGAGTATTTTATAATGTTTTCGTTTTAATATTACATAATTTACATTATCTGGAATAATTGGTTCATCCCAAAATTACCAATTTATATTTAAGTTTGATTTATATCATACATTAACTATTAAATTCTAAGTCGAGTTTAGTTTAATTATACCAATCAATTGTCAGTTATGATATTCGTGAATCTTTTACTAACTTCATAATTAAGAAAAATGTATCTATCAAATTCAAACGGTAATGATATTCATCGTGGACATCGCTACCTGAGTGGTTCCCACCACATATGTCTCTCATGTGGAATAAAACCCCCAAAAAATTTCATAATCGGAGCACGGGAAAACTGTCGATTGGCCAGGAAATTTCTTCCACCACTGTCGATAGTCGATTTTCCACCATCATCACCGGGAATTGGAAATTGATTAGACCATTGCGACAGTTCGAGGAGAGGAACACATTGATATATCATGCATGCAGTACATCTCACCGGGAGTAGCTAAATCAAGCTAGCACTCGCCTGCCATCTCTCATCACAACCGTCGTCGACCAGCTCCTACTCGTCGTTTTTGTCAACCACCACCGCCAATGTGCTCTTGACATCGAGGGAAGTTCAATGGTGTTGTTAAATTCATGGTATGAATGGAGTATGGCTGAAATTTGAAGAGAGAAAGCCTTGGGTAAAATAGTAAAGGACACGAGGCTATTGTTATATACATACACACACACACACACTATATATATATATATATATATATTCAAAATTTGACTAATTGCAATCAGGTCCTCAAGGTCCCATCGCTTCAAAATGACCCATAAGTTGGGGTCAGTTTTTAGGTTTAGTCAAGAATTTTACATAAAATCCTAGCCTTTTTATTCTTTCAAATTGACCACTGACATTTCAAGTTTATGGCACGTAGGTCATTTTTGAATACTTTTTCAATCCCTAAACTTTTATTAATTGTATCTTTACTATCCAAAATTTATGGAATTTTCATTCAAGTCCACATATAGTTTTTTCATTTGTTTAACCCCTTTACGATTTTATCCATCTAACTAATACACGTTGATTCATTTAGCTATAGCATCCCTTGGTATCATTTCCCAAATTATAGCCAGATGTTATGTGACCTTTATTTTCTATCATTACTAGAGCATGGGACGTGACATTTATTATGTAATTCAAATAGTTAGACTAATTAAGCAAATGACTAGCGAGTTATATATGGAAAAATTCACCTTTGATACTATAGGATTTCTTCTTGAACATATGTACATACTATTATTTCAAAGCATTACACATTTCGTACCATCGTTTTACGAACTTTGACAAAAAAGATACTTCCGTTGAATAAGTTTTTAGGGGGTTAAGGCTTAATTGCAGTAATAGGAAAATTTTCTCTTTCAATTTTCAATATTTCGCAAAGAAACAAGAATGATAACATGAAGCAACGGCCAATGCTACAAAAAAATCTTTCACCAATGCAGTTGAACAAGTAACTTCATGGTTATCCTTTGCATTTTTTCATTAAACATAGAAAATTTGAAGGGAAAAAAATTCCATTATTATAATTAAACCCTAACCCCGTGACTTTCCCTCAATTTTGAGTCCTTCCATTAATTGATCACATGGAAGTACCATTTTTTTGTCAAAATTCATAAAATAATGGTATTAAATGTGTAACATTTCAAAATAATAGTATCACATATATTAAGGGAGATATCTTGTCGTATTAAAAGTGAATTTTTCTCGAGTCATATATACTAGTCACCGATGTACATTCAGTGCATGTGGGCTTAATAATTGAAGTATAATAGATATGCATGAATGCTATATTAGTGTAAAGCTTTTTGTTAATGATACTTGAATGAGCGCTTGGGCGCTCGTTCAATGGTCCGATACTCAAATAGTGTCTTTATTCACTGGACTCGGACGCTTGGGCGCGCATTTAGGTGCTCTAGCATCCAAACAGTGGCCAATGCCACTGACCTTGGGTGCTTAAGCGCTCAACACACACTTTTTTTTTTTTGCTTATGATAGTAGAAAGCTAAATGTGAAGAAATTAGACTTAGTTTGTTCCACTCATAATTGAGATTTTTAATTTCCAAGTTCCAAATTTAATTTTCAAATTTTTGAAGAAAAAGTGTTATAAATCCCTAAATTCATTTTTTCCTTTGATTCTTTTCACAAAATTTTCAAATTTCATATGAAATTACTTTTGTGAGTAAACTTTAATATTCAAGTTTGAAATTAACAAGAGTTTTGTAGAAAAATACATTACAAGTCCATGGTTTCATATCATAATCTCATTTTTCACTTTATCTCAAATTTTCTCCTAATGTCCAAAGGTTCCTATCCTAAAGCTTATAACAACATTGAATAAGGAAATGATGATGGTCACAAAATTATATTGATCATAGACAAAGAATGGAATCCATGATGATAGAATTAAGCCAACAAATCATACATATTCCATCATCACAATCAAGATCAAGAATGAAACTAATAGAGGAATTTTCGAGAACATAGCCAAGAAGGGAAAACCATAAACTTACCTTTGTCCTAAGCTTTAGAGTTGGAGATTTTAGAATCACAAATTCCTATATCCCAAGGTGAAATCCCTTGGCCCGTAGGTCCTGACACAAGGTTAGAATTCTTATATCCCAGGCTTTTTACCTAATAACATCACAATTTACAAATATCAATCCAAGTTCTCATAAATCCCTAAATCAAAATAGTTTCCTATCACTTAACTTACCAGGATCCAAATGGGAGAATGCTTATTCTCCAAATTTTTCCTTTTGTCTTCTTGAAATTTTAAGTAGATGTTTATTAATATTTGTTGAGTGGAAGAAGTGGAAGAAGAAGGAGAAGATAGCTTTTGAAAGTGCAAAATACTTGTCTTCCACAACCAGTTCTATTTATAGAGAGGAGAGTAATTTTCAAAGGTTGAGATGTTGCCACTTATCAAGAAATGAGGTATCCTTCATTAAATGTTATCTAGATGAAGAAGCAAGGCCCATGGTGGTTGGTAGGATTTTGATCTTCAAAAATCCTCATGGATTTGTGTGTATATATGTGTATGTGTGTGTGTGTGTATGTGTGTGTGTGTGCAGATTTAATAGATATTTTTGGATGAAGAGATTGGGCCTAGTTTTTCATTGGGCCGAAAATTTTGGGCTATGGTCCAATGATTTATTGGGGTGTATGTGTGTGTGTGTGAAGATTTAATAGATATTTTTGGATGAAGAGATTGGGCCTAGTTTTTCATTGGGCCGAAAATTTTGGGCTGTGGTCCAATGATTTATTGGGCTGAAATAATATTTCGGGACGAGTTTTTTCGAAATAAAATTTTTGGGTGATTAATCAATATATTTTTGTTGTTAAGAGATTTTGAATGGTTGTGAAAAAAGTCATTTTGAAATTACAAAAAGAATTTATGTTTAAAAAATAAGGATTACGAAAATATATTTAGGAAAATTTTTGGGTCGTTACAAGTTATTCAATAGATATTCAAAAATTCAATTACCGTTTATGTTTGCATTTTTTTTTGGACAAAAGCACGCATTATATTTACATAATTAAGAAATATTCAACTATAAATAGATCCTAATGTTGTAATCACATATTCTATAACACTCCAAAAATTCCCCTAATTGAATTTTAAAACTTTTATTTTTCTAATGGCAAAATATTTTTACGATTATGAAAATTTGTCTTATAACAAAAATATTTTCTCACATCTGAATAATTTTTCCTAACACCTAGAAATTATCAATTAAATTTATAACCCTTTAATTTTCAAAACAATGAATTGTTTTCACAACCATGAAAGATTTTCTTCTAATCAAAATGTTTTCTTACAACCGAAAAATTTGCCTTACTCTCGAAAATTTTCCTACACGTCATTTCGGTCCAAATAAGCCATTTAAGTCCAAAATTTTGGACCAATTTAAATTAAATTTTAGCCCAACCATTCAAGATCCAATCCAAATAACTCAAGGAAAAAAAAAAAAAAAAGAGAGAGGGGAAGAAGAAATCGGCCAAAGGGATTGTGGGAGGATTTTCTTCACCAAATCCACCTATTCTTTTACTTAAGACTTCCCTTACAAGCTTTAGGATTTGGAAGACAACCCCTCTTCTAATTTTCATTTGCTAAGGAGCCCCACCATCTCTTCTATAAATAGATTTGGATTGCAAGAGAAGAAGTCACTCTTGCTTTATCAACTTTTCCCTTGCATGCACTCTCTAATACATATAACTCTCTCTCTATATCTTTATACCTATATATCTCCACTTAAATAAATATATATAACTCTTATACTAAAATCATTTGCAAAAAGGGATACAAGCAAGGAGACACTCCCTAAAACATCTTTAGTAAGCTTGGATCACTAGGAATGTAAGAAATATGAAAGACTTGGGGTTATTGAAACATAGCCTAACATATATTGAAACCTTTGGATCAACTAAACTCAAAACAAGCCAAGGGCTCAATATAAGACTTATGGTTTTTCCTCACTCCCTTATATGATCATCATTGCCTCATTGTTGTCTTTGAATATTTGTAATCATCTTGGAATATATGAGGCATTTCTTGATATATGAGTTCATGATTTTTATGATAATGATTTGAGAATTTGATATTCCTGTGATTCCCATCCTCATGTATGTAAGCTCTTATGAGTATGAGACCTTGGATATTGGGAGAATTTTTGAGACAAAAATAAAATTATGGACTTAAAACACTTTTTTCACAAAATTTGTAAATTAAAACGTGAGACTAGAACATGGGTTTGTGATATATTTTTTCCTACAAACCTCTTGATAAATTTCGAACTCGAATATTAGAGTTTCCTCACAAAAATCACTTCCTATGAAATCTAAAAATTTTGTGATGAGAACTAAAGACAATGAAATTATGGATTTATAATATTTTTTCTCTAAAATTTGTACATTAAATTTGAAACTTGAATATTTAGAAATTTTGTCTTAAAACCATCTTGCTAAAAATCTATTATGAAAAGTGTTAAAAAAAAAAGTTACTGTCTATGTGCAATTGCGCAAAAACATTGGCGTAGACGCGCTTGGGACAATAGCCTTAGACTGTTTTTATGGGTCCGCGCCCATTTTTGCGTGCGGACACTCCTTGAACAGAACCCAAAATTTGATTTTTGGCATCTTTTTGCTATTCTAAGTCCATATTTCATTCCTTTAAAATGTTTTAAAACTTCAAAATAATTTGTCCTATGTCTGAGGTCCCATTCGAATCGTTTGTTGAATCTATTAGCTATATGCATTCGTGCCCTGATATTGCTAAATATTTTGAACATGTTCTATTTGTTCTGAAATTCGTGTCCCGATGTGGCTAAATATTTTGAACATATTCTGATTGTCCTGAACCTAAAAAAATGAACAAAAGTTTGGCCCTAAAAATTCTCAGGGAGATTTGATTAGGCGATATTGAATTGATGATTAAAATTCAAGAGGATTCCTGTACGTTGGGTAGTTTCAGAGAAATCCTAGAGGTAGAATTCCAAGGGACTACTCTTAGGCTCGTGGTTGACTGTGCTGCGGCGACTGTGCCTAAAATCAACCTCTTTTGGGGCCACTCAAGGGTGAGGCTTCTTTGGAGGAATGAGGTGAAATGAATGAATGTTCGGAGTGATAAGGGTGATAGATCTACCAAATAATTGTTTCAGCCTTATAGGTTCATTGACATGAATGTGAAAAAATTTGCAAGTTATTTGTTCGTGAAGCCCATTTTGAACATTTCAATTTCATTTTTGCTATCATATTCATAGTTCATTCCTGTTATGCCCTATAGGCCTTGAATCCCGGTGCATTGCGTCTCATGATTCAGAACGTTACTCGTGGACGGATAACTAACTAAAACCATAAACAAGAGATAACACATTCCATTCCGTACTAAATTCCCCAACAAATCATAATTACTGGCCATAAAATGTTTCTTCAAAATATACATCAAGACTAACATCAGTCATTAAGCCAAAGTCTAAACGAAGTATCGAGTCAAAATACATTCTTATATACAATTTTCCAAAAGAGAATCCAACACGCTAACGGGGAGCTTCTCAAACAACAGCTCCACGGAGCTAAGAACCTACATGATGTTAATGGAATTATGAATTCACTTATCTAGTAAAACTTGTGGCATAGAATATGGAGTACAAGATTTAAACGATGAGTATATCAAGAAACAAAATCATGAATGCGACTTCATATAACATTTCAGATCAAACACAATGAACAGAACAAATAGCTATCATATTTCACATTCATGTCAACAAAACTTATAAGGCTGATTCAAACGTTTGATGGATCTGTCACTCTTATAACTCCAACACATGTTCATATAATCCTTATCCCTCCAAGCCCCCTCAAGGAGTGTCAAACAAACTTGAAAGCACAGCCGACCTATGTGCTTTAGGGTAGCCCTTCAAAACTCTACCTCCAAGGCTAATTCGGTCTACCCAACAAAAGAAATTCCCAGGGGCTCAAATTATCAATCTGATATTGCCCAATTCGATACCCCTGATCTTTCTTAGGGCCTAACAAACAAACATTCTAACAGGCTTGAATCAAACTGAACTTATCGAAATATATTTTGAATCGTGAAGCCAATTTGGGCACATGTTCGATTGGCCAATGATATCAAACAAATGATTCAAATTTAGACTATACATTAGAGGAATTTTTATTTCAAAGTCTAAAACACTTTGAGAGAGGTTAAATATGGACTTGGATAATCAAAACAAAGTCAAAACTTGAAGATTTACACACTAGATGGGTGCTTGGGCGCACATTTGGATGCTCGAGCACCCAAACAGTGGTTTTCGCCACGGGTCTGAGTGCTTGAGCGCCTATTTGGGTGCTTGAGTGCTTAGACACTGACCTAGCTACTGGAATTCAAGGCTTTGGGTACTGCAGCAGGCACCCACTCTTGGCCAAAATTTCATTTTTTTTTTGTGTTCAATACTTATTTTCTTCTCTTTTCCAGTAGCTCATTTGAAATGTTTTACTTAGAAATCCAATCCACAAGTTCTTTTTTTTTTATTTAAATTTTTGCAAGTCCAAAAGATAAGTTTTCTATTAAGTCTAACAAATCGATTTTTAAGTTTTGTGTGGATTTTCCTTTATGTCCATGGTCCAAATCCATTCCAAGATCAATGCGAGATTGTCAATAATACTCAAGAGTTCATTGGTTTCCATTTTAAGGATTTTGAGCTTATGATCATGAAGAATCAACAAGAACTAACACATATAAGCTCATAACACATTTAGGCACATAAAACATGATTTTTCAACCAATGAAACTTATGGAATTTGCAGAAGAATCAAGGAAAGGAATCCATAAGCCTTACATTTGGTCCTAAGCTCTTATCAATGGTTAGTTGCTCTAAGAGATTGATTCAAACCACCTATAAAGTGGAAGATCATATACTTGTCAAGCTCCAATCACAGCCTTAATCATATATGCTTATATACATACTAAATCCATCCTTACCAATGGTCTTGGGAGAGTGATCTTCCTACTAAATCCATACTAAACCACCTATTGAAGAGAATATATTTTGTGCAAGAAATATGTGTTAGGTTTGTGAGAGGAAATTGTGAATGCAAGAAGGATTTGTCTTGCAAAAGAACCATATTTATAGAGGAGTTTTAAGGGATATCTAAGTAAGAAAGAAATGTTTAAGGTACTCATCAACAATTTAATTAAGGTTCTCAAAGGAGCTTAACAAAGGAATGATAGATTTGATAGAATGGGATAGCGATCCCATCCATTGGAAGCAAGCTACCGGCTGCAGCTTTCCTCTTTTTTTTTTTTATGTTGAAATTTGGGTAAAAAATGGTAGGCTAGGTTTTGGGCTAATTTGTTGAGATTAAAAATGCTTATTTGGCTGAAATGGGGCAAGAAAACGAGATTCGAATACAAGAAATTTTTTCGAATGCATGAAACTCATTTTGATGATAAAACAATTAATTTGTAATAGTAAAAATGAGCTTTTATTTGAAAAATAGAAGTTCAAGATTTTAATTAGGGGAATTTTCGGGGTGTTACACGTCCCTTGATCAATGTTGTACTCTTTGTCTTATGCCATAAGTCTTGTTGGGTTAGTGGACTCTTGATTTCACCAATTACTATGTAGGAAATTAATTGCAAGAATCATTCGAAGGTTTTGGTGACTTTATGTTAATATTTTGGACTTGATAGATATTGATGTCAATGTATCATGCTTAGTTAGAATTTGTATGGGTTATAGAAATAGATGGTTGTATTTTCTGAGTCCTATGATGTACTTTAGGAACTTAAGTTGTATTCTGAAAAATTTTGGCTTTGTAATTTTAAGAAATATTGAAGCATTGGATATGATATGAGCTTCCACTACGATTTTAGTTAGTTCCCTTTTCGTTGATTAACGTTTCGGACCTTGGGGTGGAAGTTCTATGATCATGGGTCATTATATATTCAATTCATTTAGTATCCATTTTAAATATATAGCTATTTGATATATCTGTTTATATGTTTCAGTATATTTGTATCATGTGGTTGAAAAAGTTGGAGGGATTACTAAATGTAATGATTTACATTTTTAATCCTTTCCAAAATTTAATCACAACATAACACAAGTTCTTTTTTATTTTTTTTCATTTTTCTATTTTAGAAATATGATTGCAATGTTATAAAAGCAATAGATATAAATTTTGTAATATGCTGCAATGAAATCATGGCAAGAAATTCCAATGCAGAAAGTTGCATTGGAACTTCTTGCTAGGATTTTAATACAATATATTTTGAAACCTTATTTGTTGTTATACTACAACATTGTGATTCCAATTTTATTTATTTTATTATTATTGCATACCAATGTTGGAATCAATTTAGTTATTACTATTGTAGAATTTAATACACCATATTGTGAAATCCTTTCTTCTGAATTTAATAACTGTCCCAAATTTATTAATCTATATTAACAACTAATTTATTGCAGTTGTTGTTAATATAGAAATCTATCACAACATTAGCGCTAATATTTATATTATTATTGTTATTTATACATTTTTATATCATATGAGATTTTATGTTGGTTAATAAGAAAAACATTTTTAAAAAATATGGAGGGGTTATTAAATGTGGTAATTTATATTAGCAACATAATACAAGTTTTTTTTTTCTTTCGTCTTGCTATATTAGCAATATTATAAAAGCAGTAGATATAAATTTCATAATACGATGCATTGAAATCATGGCAAGAAGTTCCAATGCAGAAAGCTGTGTTGGAACTTCTTGCCAGGATTTTAATACAATGTATTACGAAACTATTTTTGTTTCTATAGTATAACTTTGTCATTGTAATTTTATTTATTTTATTATTATTTCATACTATTTTTGGATTGATAGTATGTTGTATTTAAACTTTAGAATGAAATTGCAATACAGAAAGCTGTGCTAGAAATTACTGCATAAATTTTGATGCGACATATTATGAAATCCTTTTTGTGGAATTTAATAACCATTCCAAATTTATTAATGTATTTTGTAATGTAGAAATGCATAACAATATTAGTGCTAATATTTATATTATTGTTGTTGTTTATAGATTTTTTTTTATCATATGATATTTTATATTTGTTAAGAATAATAATATGACAGATTATCTTAAAATAATGATGTGTTAATTTTTGCTTATGAAAACACAAGAATAACATATACTTAAGAGATACCTATGTTATAAACAGCATAATTTTTCCTGCATGTGGTATGTCATCGAGCAATTGCAAGAGTGCTCATTAGTTTGTTGATTTGAAGAAATCAGAATATGACTGGTTGTAACATGACACAAAGAGTTCTTGTATCAATAGCATAAAGGTGACCATGGATTAGAACTTACCATGGATTAGAACTTATTTCTATGTAATCCTAAACGTGAAATGGGCAAACAAGAAAAAAACTTAAATGAACTAAAATACGACATTAATTAAATAAACATAGACTACACGTAAGAGATTCAAATAAGAAAGCGTATTACTAATGGAAAGTGTGTACACTTTAGTTCAGTCGTAATGCAAAAATTGTCCTACTGTTAAAGAAAATTTGTAGTATTTGGAAAATTACTGAATAGTTAAGGAAGAATTTTTTTTCTCTTTTCAAGAAATATTTGTTAATAAAAAAGAAAGAAAATGTAATATAAACTAACCATGAAAATAGAAAAATGATTTTGGTGCTTACCCTTGGATTAAATTTACATAGTTTGCTTCCTTTGAATGGTTATGGATATCCAGATCTTTTTCGTTTGTGGATGTCTATTTTTTGGAATGCAAATGATGTGACAAACATGAAAGTTTCTATTGTAGCAGTGTGGCCTGACTTCTTTTATGTAGTGTGTATATATATTATTATTTGAAAAAATAAAAGAAAAACTACTCTTTTGCTTGTGAATTGATACTTCTTCAACACCACTGTTAATTGTTTCAGCTTTTCAGGCTTTGTGTTGTCTCGTCAGCTGCCATGACATTGCTCTATTGGTTGGTAGCTAGAGAATTGCATTTTGGTCTTTATTTATTTGATTCAAGTGAAGCAAAAATAAAACATTGAGTTGGGCTACTTGCTCTCGTATTCATTTGATTGAAGAAGGAACATTGGGCAATTTACTTTGCTAGGCATCAAGATACATTTTTTATACGGCCCAAAAAATTGAAGACTGATTTAAGTTGTTAAAAGCCTGTACAAAGGAAAAATAAAGGCCAAAGCTAAGACACCATCTGCAATTACAATTTCAAATCTATTTATTGTATATACGTTAAAAAGAATTTTAAATATATCTTAAGCGTCTAAAAAAAAAAGAAAAAGAAAAAAAAGCTTTTTTTTTATATGTTATGCATAAGAAACTAAAAAAAATGATAATATTAATAAGATTCGCATTAGAAATATTCATGATTTGCAAAACAAGCATGTGCCAAAATGAACCATTTTTGCAAAATGTAGATAAATAAGAAAAATTCTTTTTATCTTGCTAGTCATCGGTGCATTTTTCAAGAGGAGAGAGACACTGGTGATGTAACAACCCGAAAATTTTTCTAATTTAATTTTTAAGCCCTCGATTTTAATTGATAAATGTTTTAAAACATTTTTTAGAGAAACCCTAATCAGTAATCGATTTTTTGCCAATTTGAGATTTTTCTCACAATCATAAATATTTTATCACTTCCGAAAAATTTATTTTACACCTAAAAATTATTGTATACATTATTTTGGCCCAAAAATTTCCATAACTATAAATTCAAATCCGAATGCCATTTTAACAAATTTCAATCGCTATTGTCCGGAAATTTTTAAATGACGAAAATATTTCGAATTAGGAATAAAAAATTTTATTTCAATCAAATTTGGCCCAAAATATTATTCCAAACCCAACTACATAAGTGTTTGACTCAAGAATTAAGCACAAAATTTTAAGCCCAATTTTAAAGCCTGAATCCTATTTTAAGTAAATGAAAAAAAATAACCCCAAAAATTCGGTCACACACACTTACACACACTCAAGGTGAAGACAAATATCCACTAAAGGATAATGACCATGTGTTGAAATCAAAACAAATCTCAACACTACCCAACTCATGCGCTAACTCACCCCAATTCATTTATTGCCACTTTCAAAAGTTACAAGAATGCTCTTACTCTTCTTCAATAAGTAGAAGAAATTTTTGGCAAAAAGACTCAATTTTCTTTCTCTTTTCTTACCTTGACCGAACACTATCTCAAAGGAAAAAAAAAAAATTGACAACTTTTCTTGATCAATTTTATTGCATCTCATCATCCTAAAATAAAAAGGGGAATTGTAAGGTGTTAGCTCATCCATTAACTTGGTAAGTTTTCTAGTTTAGTTGAGTTTATGCTAGAGTTTATGAATTGAGACATGGAGAACATGGTAACAATTTATCTTGGTTGTTATAGGAAATTTTTGAGGGATTGAAGCTTACTGCCTAACATTGTAAGGAAATTGCTATAGAGGTAAGGATCATGGCTATGCTTCCCTTCATTTTAGCCATTTTTATGTTCATGACCTTGTGAAAAAACGAGATGTTTCCTTATTTTATGATTTTAATCCTTGATTTGCTTGTTTTGATGCACATCTTGCTATTGATTGTTGATTGAGTTTCTTTGTTGATGGATCTTGAATGATGAATCTTGAATATGGACCTAATGGATTTAAGAGGATTATTAGATCATCAAAGTTGGGATTTGAAACTTGTTCTTCTCATAAACTTAGTGGGGTTTGTCTATTATCCTTACCCTATTGTAATGGGTTGAGGTCTTACCCAACTTGTTTGTGCATGAAGTGTAAATATTTTTTCAATTAATTTGTAGATATTGATTAAAATGACACAAAGACCCTTAATAAAATTAATCCATTTTCCAATTTATGAATTTCGGGGCTCATCATGAAAGCATATTTATCAAAATTCAAAAAGAAAAAGTGGAAAAAAAAAAGAAAGCAGAATGGTCAAATGCAGAATTGGAGTGAAAAACTTCTTCTTGATCCTCCCATCAAACACAATATAACCAGAGCAAAAATTGGATTCTTCTTAAAGTCTTTCTTTCTCTGGAATCGTCTTCTTTCTCTCCTATTAAACATCAAGCACAGTAGCATAATTTCAAGTTTTTTGCCTTGTAAACCCAGATTTCATTCAAGTAAATCTCATCGTCGTACTTTTGTTTTGCAGCATCGCTAGACATCCCTTCGTCATCGCTGGATCCTCATAGGAACGCGCAGCGATCTGGTGTTCCTCACCGTCCTCCTTATTGTTGGCCTAATCCTCGATTACCTCTTCCTCTATTGATGAATCGGATATGGTATTGTCGGAGTACTCCTTTTCTCGGGACGTATTTGCCATATCGATAATTTTCTCTTTGTCGAAATGAAACCAAAAAAAAAAAAAGAAAAGAAAAGATGATTTCAGAAAAGAGAAAGATAAACACAGAAAATATCTGCTCCCAGACTCGTGCCCGGCATTCTTCACAGCTTGATCTGATAAATGCATACTGAATAGATTAAAGTTTTTGGATATTTTCTTAATTTCAATGAAAGGGTATTTTGGTAATTAAAATAATAAAGATAAAAAAATTATTAATATAATAAGGAAAGTGATCATGGGTTCCTATTGATATGACTCAGTATAGACGGCTGTGATTTATTTTTGAAAAAAAGATAGGACATCAACCCAAAATAAAACGAAAAGACCATAGAAAGCCCCTAGTTAGTGCGATTTGAAAATAAAGTTGTTAGACTCTCGGGTAGCCATCTTCCTCTGCATCACTTCTCACTTTTTAAGCTTGAAAACTCGACTTTCCCTTGTCCAAATGGCTCATATGATATACCATTGAAAACCTCAGTGAGTGTAGATGCTTTTAGAATAAAAATCACCCAAAAGTAAGGAGGAAAATAAACAAAAATAGCCTTAGAATAGAACTTGCCTATCTACCAAAAATAGGAGAGGTTTTCTATAACACCTTCCAATTTCAAAATTTGAAATCCTAACTTTCCTTTATCAAAATAAACCAAAAACTATACCATTAAAAATCTTATCGAGTATAGATAGTTTCAAAATTTGGAAATACTAAAAAACACGAAGAAACATGACCAAATACACCCTAGAAGAGAGCTTGCTAGATTACTGGGAAATAGGGGAGTAGCAGGAGTGAACCGTTGCAACATCTCTCATTTTCGAAACTTTAAAATCAAACTTTCCTTATCAAATCAGCCCATAAAATATACTCTTGTAAACCTTATTAAGTGTAGATGATGTTAGGCTCGAGAATCACTGAAACATATGAAAAAACATGTCCAAAAATGCTTTGAGAAACAAACATGCCAAACTGAGGGGGTATAGCGGCAGAATCTTGGGTTAATTTAAAAATTTCATAAATAAAATTCCGCTCGTTGGATCATCAATAGGAAACCACCATTCGAAACCTTTTCATGTCTAGTTATTTATAGAGCTAAAATACAAATTTTAGCTCATTGAATGTACCTTTAAAATTGTTGGGAAGTTAACTGCCGTAGAGGGGTATGTAGAATTTAGGCTAATGTAACATTTTTTTTCATCAATATAATTTCTTAAAAACCAAATCCCACATCTTTAAGCCATTTGATGATCCAAATGAAAATCTTATGTCCATGGTTCTAATTCGAGAATTTTACTCCTTATCCATTCATAGCCCTATAATGATCGTTTGAAATTTCTTTTGAATTCATGTTCTTATTACCCTCGATACATGTTTATGGACCCTTGGGAAACTCTAGGAGGGATGCTGGATGGCATCGGGCCGATGGTTGATCCCTTGAATAGTTTCCTACTTATTTAGGTAGTTTCGCGAAAGCCTGGGTAGGTTTTCCAAGGACTAGCATGTGGCACGCAGATCGTCGACATTTATGTCACACTACAAAATTGGGTCATCATCTCAAGTGGCCACTTGAGTATGGGACCTGTGGAGGGATAAAAATTATGTATTATTGTGGAGTTATAAGGGTGACAGATCCACCAAATACTAGTTATGCCTTTGTTATACGATTGTGTGAATTGCTATTACATTTTAACTCGTTTTATGCTCTTATCGACTACTCGGTTATAATTGCTTATGAGATGATCACAATCATTTAGCATGTTTCATTTTATTTATTGAGCTTGTTGCCTCTATAACCATTTGTTGGATTTTGTTGTTCCTTGCCGTTCTGTAGCTATGATCCTTACTAAGTTAGTGGACTTATTTAATTATGTTACCATGTGTAGATGAATAAATTTGGAAGCTATTAGCACTTAAATATGTGCTTATGCTTTACGTTTTCGTTTGTAATAAATGATGGTGATGTACACTTTAAAATTAAAGTTTATCTATGTTTTGTAATAAATAGAGATCATAGTAGGTGGCTTGTAGCCACTAGAACCTTAATATATGGGGAGTTTGTATAAATATAGTTTGTTTAGTTTGAAGACGTAATAGTGTAGCTCATGTTGTGTAATGAAGATTAAGGTTTATGTATAAGAATATTTTGTAGTGTTTGTTTAGTTGAATCTCTTCTATATGCTTATTGCTCCACTAGAGGTCCGTCTATCCACCGGTAGCATTGTCGGCCTAGGAATGGTTGTTCCTGGGTTTCGGGACGCTACAGGTGGTATTAGAGCCAATGAAAGGAAGCCGTAAATTTGGGGACATAAATCTGGGGACTAGATTCTTTTAAGGGGGGAGAGTGTAACAATCCAAAAATTCTCCTAATTTAATTTTTAGAGTAAATTGCATTAAACCCCCAAACCTTTGGGGTCCAGT